>PTFA01000149.1:1828641-1851351 GCA_003342895.1 Casuarius casuarius | reverse complement strand
GGAGGGGCTGGCGGTGGGGCGGTGTGGGGCCTGGTGTGGGGACGGTGGAGAGGGCTGGTGGTGGGGTGGTGTGGGGCCTGGTGTGGGGGCAGCGAGGGGCTGGCGGTGGGGCAGCCGTGTGGGGCCTGGTGTGGGGACAGCGGAGGGGCTGGCGGTGGGGCCGCGGTGTGGGGATGGTGGAGGGGCTGGCGATGGGGCAGCGGTGTGGGGCCTGGCAGCGGTTGGAGGAGCAGGGCCTGCAGGAGGAGGGAAGGTGAGGAGGGCAGCACTGAGGGCAGCACGAAGAGGGGCCGGCGCGGCTGGAGAAGGGCAAGCGTGTGGCAAAGGCCGCGCGTGGCAGGGAGGGGATGTGGCAGCGAGGGAGCAGGGGGTCGGGAGCAGCTGCTCGGAGGGAAACTTTGGTGCTATGGGAGAGGGACATCCCAAACCTTGCTGGTAGCTGAAGCGGGCAGATAGGGCGTGAGGTGCCTGGCTGCAGCCCAGGCGGGAGTTGCGCCTCGTGGGCTTTGCAGCAGGGCTGTTAAGCGAGCGCTAGACTCCCCGGAGTGCTGCTGGGACACCGGTCTGTCAGCTGGCAAAGCTCAGAGGAGAAGGGGACGTTTCAGGCGGATTGAACGCGATGCTGGGACTGGGGTGGGGAGAGTCTTAAGCAGCTGAACCTGCAGAAGCATCTGGGGGGGTGGGTGGAAGACCCTCCCCAACTGTTGTCTGAGAGGATTCGGCAAAAATGTAATCGTTCCCTCTTTCAGAAACAGGCCTTTAAATGTCTCTTCATAGCACTGCTCTGTTTCCCTGCCGGTTCAGGACTGTCCGTGAATGTAAATGCAGATATTTGTCAAGGGGAGAGCATTGATTAGCAATCAAAATATTTTATGTAGGAATTGTGGGTAAGCCACACTTGTGTGGTTTCTGGAGAGAATAAAAATGAGTTACTGCGTTTCCTCCTGCCGGCTTGACGAGCTGTATCTGGCGTGCTGTGCCTCAGTATTCTCCTTCCTTCATCTCTCCCCGAAATACAGATGTTTTAGCTGTAGTTGTTTGTTCTCTTGGCAGCTTATAAATACTCTGCCTGACTTTTCCTTTAGTGCAAAGTCTTTCCCTTGTTTATACCACTTTGTTAGCTGCCACTGGCCCAGACAAACATATGCCATCTATTGCCTTCCATGGGAGTGCAGTTATCTTTTGATCTTTCAGGTGTGCTTTGTGCAGTTTTGTTCTTGTTTTACACTGCCTCCCCTAGCGCTGCATAGTTGTAAGTGAAGGCAAGACCGGCCTTTTTGTTACCTTGCTGCTGGATGCAGCTCCACCTCCTTATTGCCTGGTGAGAGAGGGTGGTAGAAATCCTCTTCAAAATTCCCATTCTCCCGTTGCACACTGACAGTATAATGTTGCCATCCACTTCTCTCCCCCTTTTCACTACATCAATTCTTAAAAATACTATCTTTACAAAAAACCCATGATACTGAGTCATGATTCAGATGAATTTCCAGCCTCCATATCCAAAACCTGTGATCCTTAATCAATTTAATCATTATTTTTCTGCTTGTATTTAATGCTTTGCCGTCCATTGCTCTAACATGCCAGAATTAGGCTGCACTCAGGATGCTGAGGTGTGCCAGCAGACCCTTACATTTCCATATATCTGTTGATGCTTCTAGGGCTACAGGGTGGGCAGAGGACTGTCCAGATACATTCTTTTTCCCTCAGAATTAGAGCTTCTAGATATGTTTGCACTTAATATTGCAGTTTACATATACCCAAACTGACTTCAGACTAGTTTGCTCAGGAACTGTTAATCAAGAAAATGCAGCAGTGTGAAGTTCACGTTGTCTGACTGTTTGACCAGCTTTTCAGCGATATTTGCAGCTACCTTTGAACTCTGCTGTGCTGTGGCCGTATGACCAAGAGTCTGCGAGCAGCTTCAGTGTCTGCAGTTACAGCTCTGCTGAAGGGCTCTGGGACTTACTAACTCATGAAAACTTGATCCTTTATTTGCTCTACAGAGTACTAGAAATGTGCATGGTATTATATGAATGTAATGCTTGATATATTGCTGTAATGACATTTGTTTCCCCACTCCCATCATTTTCAGAATCAATCATCAGCCTGTTTTATGGATGTGTTCATGATGGTGTAAGCCTGGAAAACGCCAACTCCTTATGAATGCATTATCATTTTCACTTGCAAAATCGTGCATTGATTTGAGGAACATCTGTTTTCATGGCCAGCCTTAGACACCTGTGGCCCTGCTCAGAGGGTCGATGTTGGTTCCTGACTAGCTTTCTAGAGCCGGCCCATTAGATTCTCTGGGCTTAGGAGTGAAGTAAAATTTAGGCTGGCTGGATATTGTGCTGAACTATCTTTTAGCTGGAGATGGGCGTTGGCGTCAGGAGAAGCCATGGTCTCCGCACCTCTTCAAAGTCCTAAGACTGCTCTTTGAGGAAGCTAATGGCTGAACGAAGCCGTTGGGAACCCTTGCCTTTTCTAAACTAACGCAGTTCTGAAGACATTCATTATTCCTTATACCAGCTAATGAGCTGACAGAATGTTAATTGTAAAAAAAACCCTATAACTTTTTTCATCCTTCATACCTTGAATGCTACATTAAAATTTATAAAGCACTGTAACTTTTTGTTGAGCAGAAAGGGACTTCTGCCACCAGCTGCTGCTAAAACTGTACTAGAAACTTTTTTCTATGGCTGCTTTTCATGGTAATTATCCTGTTGCTTATGACCAGTGAAGAAAGTTCCCAAAGAACAGGGTTTTAGCTTTGGAATCAGCCAGATGGCACGAGACAGGAGGCATCTTTATGTGCCGCTGCAGAGATTAACTCTGTTGACTCTTGGGTGCTGAATAAGTGAAACAGCTGCTGCACCTGGTTTCTTCAGGAGTAAGATGTTTAACTGGCATACTTCATTAAAGCCCCAGCGAAGTCAGCGTAGCCCTGTTCACTTACATCAGACAGAGGTTTGACTCTCCGTATGCACAAACTAAATATGGCTGAGTGCTCTATATTATATCTTAAAGGAATGCAAATGTTTCCGTGAAAGTGTAGCAAACCAAAGGAATTTACTCTTTTTTTCTTCTTTTCTCCTGTACACAAATAAAATCCTCTTGTTATCAAAGATGGAGTAACATGTATAGATTCCCACCACCCCCAAAGCTCTTTTTCCTTTCTGGGGTATCTGTGGCGCTTGTGCAGGCGAGACAGTAAATGGTCAAGGAAACCATTTGTTAGGCTGCCAGGAACAGGTTGTTACTGCTGAGGATGGCTTTGAGAGTTTTTCTCTGAAGTAGTTTCCTCAGCTTGAAAATCACTTTTGTCTGATGTTTTTGCCTGTTAGTCTTACAGATGGCATCCCTCCAACGTGAATTAACAGGCATTTTTTAGGAGCCCAATGTCTGTAAAAGCTCTGCTTTTCTTCTTGATTTAACATCTCTTTCATACAGGAGACAGAAAAGATTTGAAAAACAGGTTAAAGCAGTAGCAAAGCCACAAAATTGTCTGTTTGGCTCAGAGCTCTATTGTACCTGAAATTTCTTTAACAATTTTCAAAGTGATTACATTTGAGTCGGTAGTACCCTTTTCTCCTCAAGTTATTCTTAGGAGATCCATCTCCCTGTGACAGCTACTATTTCAGTATACTAAACGGGAATAGTTGATGCAGGGAAGAGCCTGTGCTTCATGTCATCCTTGCTAGGAAGTTTGTTACAAAGAAACAGTGTTTTTCAGGATTTTCAAACAAGCAGTATGCTTATGGCTGCATAACCCAAAATTCAAAGCCGTTAACCAGGCCATGACTTAACCAGTACAGCTGGCAGCGGCAGAAGCACAAATTCACGAAACTACAGACGTACTGTTTTATAAAATGCATTAACAGAAGGCCCCCACAGCCTCTCCCCCATGCCTTACTATTGAGACAGGACTGGATTAATGCAATTAGGAAAAACTCTTCAGTCTCCAAAATAGTCTTCTGATTGCATATCTAGGGCAGTTTCTCTAATCATTTTTGGTTACTGAAAGTTATTGTTGTCACCTTAAAAAGTTAATTATTTTAGCCAAATATAAAAGCAAGTCTACTGTGGAACAACTTTTGTAGATTATGATTTTCTGTAATGGTTCCTTTAAAAACCTGGGGCAATATGAAAATCCGGGGTATTTTATTGATATTGGAAATCGTCCCAAAGTATTCCCTCTTGGTTTCTTTGATTTTATTTTGATTTATGTGATGTTTAAGTTTTTAAGCTGTGGCTTCATTATCCTTTTAGATTCAAAATATCAGTTGGGCTAATATTCTAGTTTCAGCTTTGAAGGGATATTAGAGTCTCAGCTTTGATTCAGTCTTGCCTACTTTGCATTTGGGTTCTGGCTTAAACCTTAAACCTTTAAGGCACCTCACTTAATATCAACATATGTTTATAATCGAGATTAACATGGGAAACCAGGATCTCTGTCTCCCTTAAAATTATCTCTCTGGCTGTAGTTAGAGCTACACATATTTTAGGGCTAAAAGATCCCCTTTAAGGTGTCCTTACAGAGCACCAGTCCATTAAGTCTGATCCATCCCTGCAAGCAGCAACGTTTTGGTCCTGTGAGCGCAGATCAGTTGGGAGGAAGCTTTGACTAACCTTTTACCACTAGAGGGCATTGACCATCCTCAAGTAATTTCACTCTCTTCCTAGAAATGTTGCAGGATTAAAGTATTCTCCCTTTAAAGATTTAATTTAGCAGTGTTAAGACTCCCATCTTTTACCACAGAAAGCTGGAGTCAGATTGGCGGGTTATATTACGCATGTGTCCTAGCAAAAGCCAAGCTAGTTTTATTGGTTGTGCCACTTGCTATTTAGAGCTGAAGAAAATTCAAACACGCCATCGCTAACATAGCCCACTTGCTCTTGTTGTTCCATGTCTCTTAGGTTTGGTTTGGGCGTTCCTGTTATTCTGAGAAACTCCGAAGAGACAGAATCCAGCACAAGAGTGTTGAAAAAGCCGATGAGACAAGTGAAGAATCCTTTTGGGTTAGAAATCCCTCATCCTTCTGCAGCTTCGGTAACAAGTCAGTGGATTTCTGATATGCTTGATTTTTGTTAGTCTGCGTTTCTAAACAGTACTTTGTTTATTTCTTGTTCTAACCCTTCTCTCTTCTTTGATCAGTAGTTCCTTAGAAACATGCTTCATCCATCATTATGACAGAAATAACTAGTTTTACACACCTCACAGATAAGTGTGGTGTTTTTCTAATGTGAAATATTTGGATATTTATGTACCATTTATTATTAATGAAATACTTCCTGCTATAATGGATTTTTAATTAAAAAAAAAAAACACTTGCTGATCACAAGCTACTGTGGGTGTTTTTTGTATACTTCATATATTACAAAGTATATGCCATCCAGTTAAAAATCTAAGTCCCAGATCTCCAGTTGCGCTTAGAAGTTCACTGCTTTAAAAAATATAGATATCTCTATATTTCAGTGGAAACTGTATTTTAGTGAATCTTTGTGGATCAGAGCTGAAGTAGTCCCTAACATTCTTGAAACTACCTGCACAGAAAGTGAAATTCATGCCCTTCTGCATTGTTGGGGAGTAGTAAGCAAAACTGAGCATCTTCCACCAACAGAGACGAAGCCTATGAAGCCTTCCTATGAACAAGAAAAGTGCTGGAGTAGTTGATGCATATTCTTCATCCCCCCAAACCCCAACAAAAAAAAAATCTTAGTGTCCTGGTAACTTGGATTTTTCAGAAGGTTTGAGCACTTGAATTTGGCAGAACTTTTCAAGAGTTTTGCCCCTATTTGTGCAGTAAGTGTTTAGAAATTTGTGTGTTGGATATTCAGTTCTTTTTGAGATCTGCTGCTTTCTTGGTTTCCTAGGTAGGAAGTAAATACTCTTGCAAACCTGCACCACTGGGCATGTAAATATCTAGCTCTAATGGCTCAGCCTGGCATTTATTGCACTAAGGAGTGAGAAAAGAAATGGAGCGTGCAGATCGTCTCCTTACCCTTCCTCTGCTTAATCAAGAGGGCCCCATGCTTTCTGAAACAACAGTGTGTGTTGTAGGCCAGGGATCTGATTAATACTATTATCTAAAGAAGGAATGGCCTTTGGGGCAGGGGATGTGCTCTGGTGTCTGACAGTGAGCGTGTAAAATGGTACCAGCAGTTAAAGCTTACCCTACATAAAGAGCACGTGCTGTTTTTGTTGGTTTGATCAGCCATTTTATCTCCTTGCACCCGCTTCCTCATCTCTGTTGCCTTTTGTAAGCACTAAACCTAGCCTAAACTTTAAAAGATTAAATCGGAATAATTAAAATCTGGGACAATGAAGTTGTTTTCTGCCTGTTGCCTTTTTAAGAACCTACAGTTAGCAATTCCAGAATTCCTGCACATTGGTGATTTAACGAAGTTAATGAAGTCCTTATCTTCTTTCTGCAAGAGGGTATAACACTGACACCTGATTGTCTGGAAGACTGTATTCTTACGTGCTACTGGGGCTGCAGTGTTCAAAAACTCCACGAAGCGTTGCAAAAACATGTCTACTGCTTCAGAATAAAGACTCCTCAGGCATTAGAGGATGCTCTGTACAGCGAATACCTCTATCGACAACAGTACTTGTATCCTTTTTAAAATTGTTTTGACAAAATATGCTAATTTATTGGCACAGGGAGAGTTGAGACTCATGAGCATTCAGCAGTTTTTGGCACAATATATTTATGAACACATGTGACAAAAAATAGTCTTTGTGCAAACGTCACATTTCTGTTCAATTCCAGTGACACTGATTGTTTTCCTTGACACAAATAAAGCATTAAAAAAAATGATAAGGAAGAAAAATATTGTCAGTTACCAGAAGATGCTCAAGTTGTCGATTTTGGCCCGGTGCCTAGATCTCGCTATCCATTGATAGCTTTGCTGACTTTAGCTGATGAAGAAGACAGAGAAATATATGATATTGTAAGTAATATAAGAATATATTATAGGGCTGCTTTATTTAAGTTCTGAATGCTTCAGGAGGCAAATCTAGTCTGGAATAAAATGACTTCGGTTCCTTGGCCCTTAGAATTTAGTCGCAAGCTTTGTCACTGACGACTCCATGGCAGGGGACATGGATAACTGTTGTATAAAAATGTATGTATGCCATTCAGAAGATGCTTATGATTTTCGTAGAGCTCATACATGCAAAGGTCTTCTCTGTAGTCAGATGAACTAGGGTTGTGGGACGTTATTAAGCTATTACTCAGTTCTGATCAGGTGAAGCTGTGGTGGAGCTCTTGAGCTGGTACAGTGTTCCAGATTGCTGTTGGCAAAAAAGGATTTTTTTTTTTAATGTTTGCCCGGATATTTGAGTTGGTTTCTGGCTTGAACATGAGGAACATAGAAATTACCTTTGCGCAAGAGGGATGAGTCTGGGTGGTTCAGTGCATTGTGTCTCACAGTAGCCAGCCCCAGGTCATTTATAGGAAGGTGTGAAAATCCTGCAGCAGGCTGATGTGAGATATTCGGCTACTCAGAAAGGTCTCCTCCTAATCTCTTTTAGTCTAAGTAGCTTCAGCCTTGTCACATGCAGTTTAATACCCCTTCTAAATTCTGGCTCTTACTAGAAATTGATTCTTTCTGGAGCAATTTGGAACATACTTATCTTCCATCTTTTTCTCTGTTATTTGGTTGATAAAGTGATAGCTCTAACTGCAGGAACAGTAATACATATAAGCTCAGAAGCAGACTGCCTAAGCCCACTGAACCTTCTTCTATACACTCATTTGCAAACTGTTTGTGATCACAGCAGTACTTATGAGACCTCCTATGTTCCCTTTCCATCTAATGCCTGTCCATGGCTTCTCGTCACCTGACCCTAGGAGTGCCTTGCTCTGCTACCCTCCCCTTCCAGAGATTTTTTTTTCCCAGCTGTTTCCCAGATCAGCATGTCTATGTATGTTTAGAGCTTGGCTTTAGCTTAATGTAAAGAAACTGTAAATTTGAGTTTGAATGTGCTTGGTATTAGCATGGAGATGAATTTGTAGCACCACTTTTTCATTCCTTAACACAGAAGAAATGGATGGAAGGAAATTTAGGGAGGTATTTTTCCCCTGGTTTCAGAGGAAAGGAACATGGTTGGAATCTGTTAATATGGTCAGAGAAATAACTGTACCTGAACTCCTTGCAAGCGAGCTAATATTGAAACTTGTGAAATGCAAGCATGGTAGGGAAAGGGACCTTTGCCCCTGCAGCCAGTACTCTATTACCGCAAGGAATGATATGATTTCTCACATCAATGCATGAAGCTCCATCTTAAAATTAGCTTTTTTTTTTTTGTCTCCATCAGTACAGATGGTGTTCCAGAATCTCCTTTCTGGGAGTTAGAAACTGTCCTCTAATTTTCATCCTGAATGTATTTGTGGCCATATCATACCTATTTGGTTTTATGCCAGAACTCTCCTCTAGCTCCAAACAATTAGAATGAGCAGGCAGAGAAAGCAGTTACAGAAATGATTTGAAGACCGGAGGGGCTAAAGTGGAAGATTTAGGTCTCAGGCCTTATGTATAAAACAGAAGACTGAGAAGTAGCTTGATTATGGTGTACAGGTATTTATGAAGAGAGGAACATATCTAGAGCTCGTGGGAAAGGGATTCTGTAATCAAATACAGCATAGCATTTCTACTAGATTATAGTATAGGAGTATATATTTCTATACACTAGGATCATATTATAAGGAGACAATAGCTTGAAGCTGAAGCTGGAGACACTTGCGTTAGGAAGTGGTCCTACTCACAGTTCAAAAAATTCTGAACAAACTATTAACTGAGGACACACAGTCATGGAGAAGATGCTTGTGGTGGGCTGACATAATACAAATACACTGGTACACTGAGAGCAACGCTCACAGCAACTGTGAGGGTAGCAGGAAATTTGGAACAGGTTTCCCAGAGAGGTTGTGGATTCTCCTTCCTTGGAGATATTCAAAAGCCATTTGGACACAGTCCTGGGCAACATGCTCTAGGTGACCCTGCTGGAGCAGGGGGGTTGGACTAGATGATCTCCAGAGGTCCCTTCGAACCTCAACCATTCTGTGATTCTGTGAAGTTACCTTTTAAACTCTTATTATCAAAATACAACAGATGTCATATTAGTGGAGAATTAATAGCTTTTGGGTTCTAAAACTAAACTAACAGATCTTTATGAAACTATATGATACATTGTGATTTTTAAAAAAGACCTTATTGCCAAAGGATAGGAAATTCATTTAGTATAAATACATATTTATGTATATGTACACATAGATTTAATCTCTGCTTTTAATTAGCCATATAGTGGCTTTCAAAGTGCAGGTCTGATTTGCCATGCTCATTTATAATAATAATAAAAAAAAAGTCTTTCAGGTTTCATTTCTCTTATGACAGCTTCTGGGAACTACAATAATATTGAATTTCACTCTTTCTTTTCTTCCTTCTGAGGCTATTATGTAATTTGGGCAGGGAAAGGGTATTAAACACAGCATGCATGCTTAGAGTGCTTTTATTTTCAGAAAAGTGATGTGAAAAATTAGGTGAAGTGAAGTGAAAAGTCAACCCATGGGGTCCTCTAGTAATCCTTTTCAGTGAATTTTGTCTTGTGCTTACTCAGTTTACAAGCCAATCAATGACACTTCTAAATGCTTCTTGGAGTCTAAAAAATAAAGTCCGTGTGTCTGTGAAGGAAATGAGAGAGAGAAAGTGGAGAAGATTTTGCCTTTTATACATTCCCCTATAAATCTGCACTCAGAATTGAGTTGACAATATTATTTCTTGTGCTGAAGGCCCAGGCTGGATTGCAGCTGCAGAAGAGTGCGCTGTATTGGACTTAAGGGCCTGCGCCTGCTTGGGGCTGGATTGCTGTAGGCAAATCCTTGGATTTTATCAACTTCACTTCTCTCTAGGAAGAGCTCAGCAGAACTTAGCCTCTGTGCTCAGAGGAGTGTAGGAGCTGCTCCTGTGGCAGAACTCCGTATAAAAGCAGTTCAGAAAGCTGAAACTCCACAGAGCACTGTCTTATGCCACATACTGTTTTTACCTTGTCCAGCAATTTTTCTCTATACTTAAAGTCAATATTGCTGCAACCCTAATTGTCTAAGGAAATAAGCAGGTCCAAAGTTATAACACAGTATATAAGCTTTCAAGCATACAGACCCTGTGTTCTATACAAATCAACAAATCATATATGTGAAAAGGAAAAGCGTTAAATAAAACTTTTTTTTGGTAGGTATCAATGGTGGCTGTAATTCATATTCCTGACGAGAGCTACAGACTTTCCTGCAGAATATTGTACCAGTATCTACTTCTAGCCCAAGGTCAATACCATGATCTTAAGGTAAGCTGAACTGAGCGTGAACTGAGTCTTGTTTTACTTGGGCTACAGTATTAATTTAGTTTGTGCAGGCTTTCAGTATACTAAGTTAGTATAAGTCTTCTGTTGCCATGCAAAAAACTTAGTTAAAATTATTTTATTAGTTAAGTAATTCCAGCCAAAGCTACTGTGCAAAAATATTTTATACGAAAATATTAAGACTGCCTAGATTTGTTTCTAGCCTAGGAGTGCCTGTTCACTTATTAAAGCAGTAATAACTTAACTAGCTGTTGAATGCTTCCTCCCTATAGAACATTTGTCACCTGTTTGCTAGTCTCTCAAATAAGTGCTTTCTCCTATTTCGCCCTAGTAATTGGGAGGAGCGTTTCATCAAATCTCAGAAGTCTCATTACTTTTTGCTTTTCTCCTTAAAATCTCCTTTTACTGCAGTCTGCACAAAGATTAGGATTCTGCGTAGCACGGAGCACAGATTAATCAACATTCTCGTCATTCCTGTTCTGTTTCCCATATCTGTGCATACTGTAGGACAATCTTTGTTCTGTTCCTGTTAGGTAGTTGATGTGATTCTATACCATTTCTGTATTACTGTGATAATGAAAATAACTTATGATATTGATCAATTAGAAATTTGGCCAGATTAATTCTGTTGACTTGATTAGCATTCATTCAGAAATAGATTTGTGCCAAAAAATTTTTGTCCTGGCCATTTTTGAGTCAAGTATTTGTTCCAGGTAGGCTCTTCCCCTTATACTTTATTTTCATGTATTGTTACCATTATAAAAATACTGCTGAAATTGTGGACAGAAACAACCGTGCAGCTACATTTTGAAGTGTGGTTGTGTATTGCGCACTGCTCGGGCATCTTTGTGTGCTTATTAGTTTACTGACTTTAATAATAGATCATGCCCAGAAGAATTTGTGTTTCATATAAAATAAGACAAAAAGAAAACAGGAGTTGTAACATAAGGGGAAGCAGAATGGGTTGAATGAAGTAGGTTTGAAGGCGTGGTGGGTACCCGTTTGGTAGAAGGGGATAGAAGCATCCTGCCAGGCACAGAGAGTGATATGCCTGAAAGCACAAAGCCCTAGCGTTCAAAACCTGTGCAATTCTAGTCAGGTTCATGCATGTACATTGATTTGATTCAGCTAAGATTTGACATCTTATCCTTAATATTTTCCCAGCGTTTTGTGTCATTTAATGAGTCTGGATTATATGTAACTGAAGTCCAAGAAACTGTCTTGACTCACACAAGCATGAGTCTGTCACTGTTTCACCCAGCGGAAGCTGATGAATCTGACCTAGTGCAACCTGCTTGGCATGTTCGGGTGTGGGGGGAGAGTTTGTTGATTTCTGCTAATTTTTTTTGTGTGTGTGTATATGTGTATTTCAGCAACTCTTCATGTCTGCAAACAGTACTGCACCATCTTTGAGCGATACTTCCCCTGGTGAAGCAAGCACTGACAGAAGCTTGCTGGAAAAGGTCGGGCTGGCTGAAGATGAATCAGAATTGCGTGAAGAAAATAGTAAAGACTGCGTTGTTTGCCAGAATGGCACGGTGAACTGGGTACTCCTCCCCTGTCGGCACACATGCTTGTGTGATGGCTGCATTAAATATTTTCAGCAGTGTCCAATGTGTAGGCAGTTTGTTCAAGAATCTTTTCCACTTTGCAGTAAAAAGGAGCAAGATGAAGATGAATCAACCCATATCTTGCAAGATGTTCTCCCTGGAAGAGTTTTTCAATGAAGGAAAAAATAGAAGAATTGAGTTGTATGCTCCAAGATTAAATGTAGAAAACAGACTGTTTATGGGAGGATATGTAACATTAACTTGTAGGTTTGCTTTAATTGTAAAGTAATTTTCAGCTTCTTTATTCATCTTTGCTCCGTATGCCCACAAGAACAGTACATTTATCTCTACGGTGTGGACAGAAGAAGTGCGTAGGCTATCTTGGAAGGATGTGATTATTTTTATAACTTCTTACTAGTTTTTCATGGAGTATTATTGGAGGCTATTTTGATTACTAAATTTAGTTTATCTACTAACAAAGAATAAAACTTACAAGTGGCATTGAAGTGCACGCAGCTCTTTCTATATTTATTATATTTAAAATACCAGAGCAATATATCATTTTAATTCAGTATAATTTAGAAACCTAGCACTTTACAGAATGTGACAAATGAAGGAAAGTAAATCTTCATTGTTAAATCCATGTATTTATTTTGTAAATAAAGGCTGGACTGTGGCAGGAGCTGGGCGTTGAAGGCGTTCAGGACACTAAATGTTTCTGCTGTTTTGAAAGGGGGGGAGGGGGGGAGGGACCTGAGCCAAAGCCCATTGCAATCAGTGGAGAGATTCGCGTTGATTCTTGTTGACTTGAACTGAACCTCACTGACACTTTCAAGCCTGAGCCTTCACAATGTCATTTTGAGGTGCAGGCTTTCAGTCTTGTTAGCAATGGGCCATAAGAACTCGCTCTGCGTGTAAATGTTAGCTAATTACTCCATTGAGTGGTAACTTGGGCAGTATTGCTGCGTTATTCTTACATGAGTAGCCGGCTTTTGTGAATTTCCAACTTCTATATTTGCAGTGTCAGACTGGATGAGAACAAGCTAACTATTTACTTTTTCTTCCTTATCAGCAGTCCTAGGAAATTTACTTATTCTAATAAAGAAAGAAGCTAAAGAACAGAAGAAAATATTTGTTTCCAATGGTGTATTGTCAAAAGCAATAAAAATGGTTTGTTGAGAAGAGAAATTGTTGTTTTGCTTCTTGAGAGAGCCAAATTCTCCTAAAGTAAGACAGGCCAGGGTTTCACATCTTGCTGGTGTGAGACACCGAAACACAAACATTTGTTAGAACCCCCAGGAAATGGGGAGTAGCTGCTCTGTGTCCTGCTTTTGTTCCCTTGTAGCTTTGCCCCACATCCAGCTGCAGCACAGCTGCTTGGTGCCAGGGAAGGGAAGCCGTGCTCCAGGCTGTTCTGCTGCGCTCTCCTGCAGCTCCTTTATGGGTGCTGACTTCTGTGCATAACTCCAAAATAAGGAAGGAAGCTTCCCCTGCACAAGGGTATTCTGTCTTCATCTTTCCATTGTTCTATCTTTTGTTTTGTCTTGACCCTGCTTCCAAAGTCCTGGTAGTCACTTCTGAATAAAAGATTCAGGTAGTCATGCAAAGAGTAATGTTTAGTTGTAGAGACAGGTAGAGGCTGGGAATTGATGCATGTGGCCGCAGATTTCCCGCCAGTGATCCATAGGCTATTTGCAAGACAATTTTTCTAGTTTATTTAGAGTCACCTTCCTTTCAAGGGACAACTTGGGAATAAACTGCTGGCCAGATCAACTCTTCACTTGCACTGTGTGTCAGACAGTAATTAAATACGTGTCTGTGAGGACTAATCAGTGCTTGCAGAGAACTTCTGATGCCAGAAGGTTCTGTATAGAAATCATCATGGCAAAGAACAGTGGATATGCAGCAATTCAGGAGACTGAACGTAATAACTGAGAGGATGTGTGCCGGAGGGAGCGCTGACTGCACCAGGGCCCTGCCACAGGTAAGACCACAATGCAGATGTGGAGCAGCAACGGTGTGATGCCACTCAAGCAGGCCCAGAGCTGCCTATATTAAGAGAGAGTATAGAGACTGTAAACATCGTCCAATGTCCTCACCACTCAAGACGAACCGCAGAGGCAGGATGCGAACTTGACAGACAAAATCCCTTGTCCTCTGTCCCCACAAGTAATCCTGACCTGAGCACTTGGACGCTAGTACTTGGTGCTAGTGAGTACGTGCGAAAATGAGTGTGAAAGAATGAGTGGGCGAAATCATTCTTCTTTAAGATAAAAATCTCTTTGTCCTTCCATGTGGCCTTGCACTGAGTTTTGCTGCCTTGGTTGCTACCTACCATCAAAGACTTGGCCATCATTTAGTGTCCATCCTTGGTAGATTTGCTTTGTCACTTGCTGATCCTCTGCTCTAATTCATCTTGGCCAGAAAAGCTGCTGAAGGCAAACTAGCGCTGATGGAGGGAGTTGCTGACTTCAGCCTCTCTATCTGTGTCACTAACTCTGTTCTACCACTAAATGGGAGCAGTGAACATGAGGATGGTGGAAATAATTGTTATTCAGGCTTCCCTGTGCGCCCATGTGTCACTGTTGTGAAATAGCTGGTATAAATGTTCTGTGCCTCATGGGCTCCCCAAAAAATTAACGTAATGACCTCTCCACAGATACCACCAAGGAGCCTGAGCCATGACGGTGGCTGCTCCCAAATGAGCGGTTTATACTTCCCACGTGGGATAGTGGCCAACAAATCGTTACTGCAAGGGAGCGGTTGGTGCTGCCCTAGTTCTAATCTGGAGTCGGGCGCTGCTTGATAGTTAACAGACACTTAATTTTGTCCATACAGAAGATGAGAGAAGGAGGTGTCACTTACTTTGTGACCACAGCAGTCACCAACAGCACTGATTCATCGAAATTTCCCAACCAGTCAGCGTGAGCCAAGCTTGTGGGCTTTTTTACTCTCCAAGTAAAACGGTGCTCAAGCAAACTCCCCAGAGAACTGCCTGGTCTGTCTTATCCTTCAACCAATCGATGCTGGTATTAAATAACGATGGCCAGCAGCATGTAGCTGTGCTGACCTTCCAGGCCATCTATTTGCTGTTAAGTCTGTCCCAGCTTTCCCTTTGTTTCATGTTCTTCTCTTAATAACATTTTCCAGAGATGCTAGTTGTTTTATCAGATCTAACAAACTTCCTTTCTGGCCCAAATCAAAGACCTGACTGAGAGTTATAAAAAGTACAGTAGCTGCCTTATTACATTTGCCCATCTTCTAAGAAGCCATCTCAAAATAAAGACCAGGTAAGGAGTAAAAGGAGCTCATCTAAAGCTGCCTTGGGTGTCCCTTGGTTCTCTTAAAACGGGGATTCAAGACACTAATAGAGAAATAAAACCTTCCCTGTGATCCACAGAAACACGTTATATTGACAGAGGCTGTGCTGCTCTGTCGCCCTGTTGTAATAGAGGTAATATAATATTCCTCATTTACTCATGACAGATGATGTTTATGGATCTGGGGATGTCAAGGAACATATGCAGGCTTCTGACAGCAAGGCTTGCTCGTTTTCAGCAGCGCTGGGTATTACAAACTTGTGATGATTTTTCTTGCAGGGGAGAGACAGGAGGCAACCCTCATCGCTTGCTATAATTCATTAGCTCTACTCCAAGCCTTGGAAATGAGTTGATCAAGCTAAGTGATGTTATCAAGAGAGGTCCCATGGTGCCTTTCCAAATGTCAAGGTGTGGACCATGATGTGGTATTTTCCTTCTATAGATAAAGTTCCTCTATTAGGACCTCCCTCCCTTCCTCCCTGCCCAAGTAGAAAAGAAATAATAGGGGGGAGACAATTCCAGTCAACTCATCTTGAAATGGTCTTCCTCTTCCTATAGGGAATTCAGAATTCCCATAAGGCACTGTGAAAACCAGCTAACGCCCTGACCCCTACTCTTTACGGGCTAAAATTGTGATGCCTTCTACTGCAGACCCTATAAAGCTGAGTAAACTCTCTAGCAATAGGGCCTGGTAGGTACTGGACTATTAAAACAACCACCAGCGCTTTGGTCTTTTGCACACCATGATTCAGTTTTATGAAATCAAACGTATTTGGCCTTTTCTGCTCTTCTCAAAACACCTATGCTAGCCTCGCACTGCAGCTGCGCTCTTTTCCTAGCGCTCGGTACTCTAATTGGTCTCATCATCACCATCACAGTTGACCACCGACCTTTAGAGGACCACGGCTGTGCGCTGAGCTGTCAGCAGCCAACGCTTGGTACCTCGCTATTCGCCATCAGGCAAGAAGGGAAGGGGGAGCTCAGCATCTCCTGTTTTGGTGGGAGAACCCACATACACTTTCTTGTTCAGCCCCAATAAGACCTTCCCACTGAATCTGATTAATTTGATTTATTTACTTGCTAGCATCAAACTTAAAGGTGCAGTAAAAGAGACGGCGCTCTACGCCGCCAGCATGGGGGTCACCAGCCGAGGGAGGGCCAGGGCTGATGTGTGCGACGTGGACGTCTCTTCAGTAAGCGGCCACCGGTCACGACTTGCTCAGTTGTCCTGGTATCCAGAATGCACAAGAACTTGCTTCTGTCGCTGAAGTGGGCACGCGGCCCCTGCAAAGTCCCTGGTGTCCTGGATGTTTCTGACTGGGGTAATTAATGCCTGCAATAGCTGAATATTAGCTGATACAGCAAAAGTCCTCCTCTAGCTAAGCCATTAGAAAGCCTCGGTATTGCCTCATAGCAGTATGCTGGGCAAGAAGTGGCAGAGAGAAACCAAGGATTGTATTTCTGGACAACTTTAAATAGTATTATTACCAATTTAACTCTGCATTGACTGAGCGCCGTGGCCCCGTGATGCAGATGCATTGCTGGCCGCAGTTATGAGGCCACGACCAAGCACGGGAGAGCCCCACGCGGTGCTGGGTCCCCCCAAAGCAATCACGCCCCGTGACCCATGAATTGGTAGGAACATGAACCACCTACACAGAGGCACCTTCCTCTGGAGACAGCGGCTCCTACACCAGGGGAGAGAGAGAGATACTGTTTTAATTACGCCATTGTGCAATGGGAATGATTTAAAACAGTAAAAAATTATATGTAAGGAAATTCTTAAGACTAGACAAAGCCTTCAGCTGAGACAGATGTCCAAAATGAGGAGTTGCTCTCTTTCTCCCGCAATATTTTGAAAAGCAGTGACAGATTACAAATTCCCACTGAGGTTCCCAAGCCTTCATCAGGGTTTAGGGAAAAAAAAAAGGGCAACAGTGTGATGTTTGCCACAGCCATGACACGACTAGTCACTGCATTTACATTATTCAAAAAATACCTGTACTTCGTATGCAGCGTTTGGATGCTCATGCAAATCCCAGAATTACCTCTAGGGGACCAGCGATAAATTATCTGGACTACTAATAGCTACCTGTGTTTTATTATCCTCAGCCTGCAGTGTCCTTGCATTGCCAGAAGATTTGTACCCCAAAACCTTCTTTAGGTTTTAGATGCCTTCTCGAGGTTTTTGTCTTCATCAAATGAGAGTTTTTTTGTCTGTTCCTAATATTTTTTACTCTCCCATTGTGTAGCTGCTCCACATCTAGTATTTCTTGGTGGATTTTTAATAGCAGCTGTAGTCAGGGGCCTGGTGAAAAGTCTAACGCATCACTTATTTCTCTTAAGGTGCTATTTATTTCTGCGTCTATCAGCTCCTTGTGAGCAGTATTTTAACAAACAGGCTAGAGGGAGGATTGCTAACTTGTGAATTATCTTGATAGTTGTTCCCTCTTTTTTAAAAAAATACCTCTGCAAATGCTGTTGAGTTGGGAGAGCTCTAAGCAGCGAAACCCCGGAGACCCACCGGAGGTCTGCTGCTTCTTGGTTGGTCAAGTGCAACATAGACACGATGCTCTGAGGTATCAGGTTTTGGTCTCCGGTTCCTGGAGGTCCTTGATCTGCAACGGTTTCCCCTAGACAGAACGAGCCTGGGCTGCAAGCTCGAAACGCGTCGGCTTGCTGGACGCCGGGGGCGGCGTGTTGCTGGCGTGGAGGCCGCGGAGAATCGCTGGAACCAGGGAGCCTCCAGGGAGTCAGAAGCTGCTTCTCCTCACGTGACCGCTCCGGTTGCCAAGGTCAGCAGACCCCTTTCCACGGCGGCACGTTTCCTTGATCAAAGCAAGAACAGGGCAGCGATTTACGGCGTACGACAGCTTGAAAAGCAATGCTTCTCACCAGCCGCTGCCATCCGCAGCGACGAGATCGACAACCCAGCTGCTGCCTTGCTTTGGAAAGCCGGCTTCTGCCTAGGTGGCCAGCGCCCGACCCTGGCGAGGGCGGCTGCAGCGTCATCCAGATCCTCCTCCGCTGGGACAGCTTGCTCCGAGGCCAGCTTAAATCACACACGGAGAAGTTACCCTCACATTTTGCTATAGGACCAAAGAAGGATATTTGCCAAGAGCTGGTGGATTCAACTTGAAGAACGGCTATAGCTTTTCCAGCCTTGCAGTCTTTAAGTGTCTTACCAGAGACATGGAAATGTGTAAAAACGTCTGCCAGCTACAGTTTTCCCTTTCAGCCCCAACTTCTTAACAAACTCTACAGAGCCTCCACCAAGTCCAGCAACGTTTCCTGCTCTACCGCTAACGAACCATTTCTGTCCTGGAAAAGCGATGTGATAACAAACAGGCCTCCTGACACGCTGAAATGTTTTGATGGGGGCATCTGTATCCTCTGCTTCGGCAGGATTTATCCGCTTGCACCTCGGTGCCGCAGGTCCGCGTGGCTCTGACTCTTGGACCTCCTTGCAGCAATACCTGTGCTGCAGGTCCGGCTGGGCAGAATAACGGGAATAAGCAGCATGAAGGAGGAAAAAACTAGTTGGTGCTAGGTGTGAGGAACATCGCTACGTGTGGCGGGCGGTGCCGGCAGGGCTGGGCTGTTCCTATCGCCCAAAAAGACCAAGTGAGGAGCTCACTCTCCCGGCTGCTGCCCTACCTCCTCCTGGTTGTTCTGGGCCTTGAGTGCTCCTCTGCCAAAGGTGCCCAGAAAAACAGTGTCCTCCAGCACAGCCAGGATTTCCAGCGTCCCACGTAATCAGACGGCTACCCAAAGAGCTGGTGGGGACAGAGAGGTGGCTGAACGCTGCTGAAGCTGGAGGCAACCACGGAGAACCTAGTAGTTTACAAAGCTTTGCCCCAGCAGCACCGATTTTATCCGCAGCTGTCTACGCTGGGATATAATCCATGCTCTCAGCATTTTAACTGTGTAGTTGTCTATGGTGCAGATGGCGCGACGAATCCGTACGAGGACAACGCAAACCCAAAGACAAATCCACTGATGTACGATCAAGAGCCCTTTTTCTCCAGATGAACTCCTAAAAGCACAAGGGTAGCAATAATGTGCAGTTTTGGCAGTCTTCTGTGCGTCTCACACTTGGAGCAAGATAATCCTTCACACCAGGATCTGGAGATGGACTTCGGTCAGGCTACCAATACCAGTCTGATCTAGCAAGCTGGTGCAGATCTGGATGCTCCTTATGTGGCTTTTGCTGAAAACTGCATGTCTGGAAACACGAGCAGCAGAATCGACGAGAGCGGCTTCCCCCCGTGTCTGCGTTGCCTCCCGTGTGCTTGCTCGGATTATCTGCCGCTTCGCCGGGTGAAAGCATGAAGGTTTCCCTCCACCCCAGCATCCAGGGTACGTCTAACACCTAAGCCAGGCTGGCAACTCTTATGCTTTCAAGGAAATTCTTCTTAAATCACCCTCGTTTTGCTTGCGCTGGGCATGCTTCGTTATTAATAATTAAATGCAAAACCTTCCTCCGCCGGGGAGCCGAGCGGGGCCTCCGCAGGGACCCGCGTCCCCTTCCAGCAGGACCATCTGCTGCGCTGCGGCCGCAGCCGGCTGGGAAGGGGTTGCAAAACTGGAAGAGCAGAAGGGGACTTTGCTGCCTCTACACTTAAATAAATGCACCGCTCGCGGTCGCGGCTTGGTGCGCCGGGCGAGACACTCCTCCCTCCTCCAGGGAAACCCGCTGGTGGATGGCTCCAGCAGAGATGAGCAATGCCTCCTTGGAAGCCACGAGCAGCCGAGAGTCCCTCCTTTGCTCAGACCACCTGCCCGGCTGGTGTTACTGCAGCCTGCCCGTTTTCCCTCATCTACCGAGGCATCGGGGTGTTTCTTTTACCAGTTACGGGCATACTTATATTTTTTAATCTCCATAGAAACCTCCAAACACGGTAGGATGTGGGACCCTCATGGCGTTTCGGCAGGACCTTGCTCCCCCCGGAGCTCGCTGGCTTGGGGCGCCATGGGGAGGAGCCGCTCGGCATCTCCCACGGGCTCGACGGCAGGGGACGATCTGCTCCCGGCGCTCGTACCGGCGGCACGTGGAGCCCCATCGCCCGTCCCCACGCGAGCTGGGCCCCCGACACCGCGGACGGGGTGTCCCGGCGGCTCCTCGCGCCGTTCCTCAGCCCACGGGATGAGGACGAGCGAGGCTCTCCGAGGGACCGTTCCTCAGCGCGGCGCGGCGGGATGCGGCAGATGGCCGCGGTTTGCTGGCGAGGATCTCCTCTCACGTTCGCTTAATTAGTCACGAGACAGACTGAGAGCTGAGGCACGTTACATGCAGCCGCCTCAGCAGCTCCGTGAGCCGGAGCGCTTGTGCTTGACGTGTCGGAGCTGTCGGAAATGACGCTTTGTACAGAGCGATCCCCGTGTCGCGTCCTCCCCGTGGGGAGCTCAGAGCCACAGGACGGCTGAGGTTGGCAGGGACCTCTGGAGATCATCCAGTCCAACCCCCTGCTCCAGCAGGGTCACCTAGGGCACCTTGCCCAGGACTGTGTCCAGACGGCTTTTGAGTATCTCCGAGGAAGGAGACTCCACAACCTTTTTACATCCTCCCTTCAGATACTGACCTGCTGGCAACGCTCTTCCCAAGGCAGCCCAGGAGGCCATTGGCTTCTTGGCCACGAGGGCACATTGCTGGCCCATGGTCAACTTGGTGTCCACCAGGACCCCCAGGTCCTTCTCCAGAGCTGCTTTCCAGCAGGTCAGTCCCCAGCCCGCACTTGTCTGAGCCTGGACAGGGCGACCAGCGTTCTCTGTGCCCGAGGAGCCTTCATCCCCCGCTGCTCCTTTCCCAGTGCTTCTCCCTGCCTCCCTCTCCGTTCCCCGAACGCCTGGAGATGGGGCGTGAGGCTCCACTCCACTACGAGGCGTGCGTGGAGCACACGTCTGACGTCCTTCCCCTGTGCCCACAAAGAGCCACGTTTTGCACCTCCAGTTTTGCTCCAGGAAGCGCTGGGCAGCCTCGTGCTCCCGGCCTCGCAGCATCGGCCGGGCTCCTGCAAGCGCGGCGGCACCACCGAGGGCAGAGCCCGACGCCGAGCACCGGGCGCACGAACGTCGAAAGCCCATTTGTGCCACGCGGCGCTCGCGCCCCCGACACCTCCTGGGTAAAACGCTCCCGCAGCCCGGGAGGTGCGATCCTGTGATCCCGCATCGTGGGAGGTGGGACTCATTGGAGGTGGGACCTGTCGGAGGTGGGACCCATCAGAGGTGGGATCCGTCGGAGGTGGGATCTGCTGGAAGTGGGACCCATCAGAGTTGGGATCCGTTGGAGGTGGGATCTGCTGGAGGTGGGATCTGCTGGAGGTGGAAGTGGTCGGAGATGGGATCCGTCGGAGGTGGGATCTGTCAGAGGTGAGACTCGCCGGAGGTGGGACCCATTAGAGGTGGGATCCGTCGGACGTGGGATCTGCTGGAGGTGGGATCTGTTGGAAGTGGGACCCGTTGGAGGTAGGACCTGTCAGACGTGGGATCTGTTGGAGGTGTGATCCACCAGAGGTGGGACCCATTGGAGGTGTGATCTGCTGGAGGTGGGATCTGTCAGAGGTGGGAGCTGCCGGAGGTGGGATTTGCCAGATGTGGGACCCATGGGAGGTTGGACCCGTCAGAGGTGGGATTTGCCAGATGTGGGACCCCTGGGAGGTGGGATCCGTCGGGGTGGGATCCGCCGGAGGTGTGATTATTTCGCAGCCCGCTAGATGGTGGTTTCCTCCAGCAGGACCCGGGCGGGCCGGCGGCCGGGGCGAGCCCCGCTCGGCTTCTGCAGGCCGCTGGCTCCCGGCTCCGCGGGCCCCAGTCCTGCTGCCCGCAGCGCCCCGGCCCCAGGCCACTGTCACTCACCGCAGTTACGTTGCGCGTTAAACGTCCCCTCGCGCTCAGCTCACCGGCTGCAGCAGTTTAGCAGCAGCAAAGGCCCCTCCAGGCCGGGCCTAAGCTGGGCCTCCGCGCTAGGAGGATTAGGGGGTTTGTCACAAAACCGGCCTGCTCTGGGGTCCGGGAGGGCAGCGGGCAGCACGCGGCTTGGCCTCCTCTCCGCGTTAATAGGGAATCCAAGCCGGGGTGCGGGAGCCGCCAGCAAGCACGCAACTCGCCGTGAAATTACCATAACCCCGTTGGTTCGGAGCTCAAAATATTTATATCGGTGTCACTTCCAAGCTGATGCTGCCTGGAGCGGAGGGGGTCCCGGCTCGGCTGGCGGCGTCGGGGGGGTGAGCGCGCGGCAAGGCCCGGGGCGACGGGCTTTGCAGGCCGCCCGGGGCAGAGACCGTCTCCGCTTCCCACCGGTTGCAAAGGATTGCTGCAAAGGATTGCTGCAAACGCTCGGTGCAAACGCCGAGGACTGTAGATGCACGGGTGTTACTTCTATGCACACGGGTAACCGGCCGCCTTGCCGCGCCGCCGCGGTGGCGCGAACCGGGTTCGCGCGCTCCGGGTTTGGGGGATCCCGGGGGATCCCGCGGCGCAG
>PTFA01000149.1:1712821-1826271 GCA_003342895.1 Casuarius casuarius | reverse complement strand
TCAGAAAAGTTACTATATCTATTCTCAAAAAAAAAAAAAGGGGGGGGGGGAAGGAGGGAGGTTGGGGAGCCAGGGCTCCCAGCGAAATGGCTGGATTGTGTTAACGGCTTCCCTTTTTATGTTTTCTTTTTCGAACTGGTGATGGCTTATTTCAGTTTGATTTTTCACAGCAAACTACTTCAGTCTATTGCATGGTGCAACTCCGGTAGCATGAATGATTGCTTCTTTTTTCTTTTTTTTTCCCTCTCCTCTTCTCCCCCCCCGCCCCCCCTTCCTCCTTCCATGCAGTTTCCTGTGAAATAAGTTAGTCAGGTCACGTAGAGTCTGGATTTTCTAGGCTTCTTTTGGACAACGTGGCTTGCTTTGCTTTCTGCAACATGCAGAAGAAGCCCATCGGTACCTTATACGAACTGTTATTTTCTGAAGGTCTGGCCAGCTGGGTTATCTTTTTTTTTTTTTGGTTGTTTTTTTTAAATGTGGCAATTTCTATTTCATCATTCAGATCCTGTTTGGACACATTTTTCCTGCAGCTCTGAATACCCTCTTGTGTTTCAGTGGAGCTCTGAGAAAATATTAGTAGACTGTTTTATGGCACTGCACATAGTCTGCTGTATATGATGTGTTACTTTCTTAGCTGTGTACATTTTTTTCGTATATTCTGATCTTGTTTACAAATCACTACGAGTTACTCAACTTCACAGAAGTAAATGGAGTTAGAGCAGTATAAAAATGGCATAAGTGAGGTGAGAATTGCACTGTACGTTAATGTATTTGAGTTGATTGCATGTGCAAACATATGCATGTTCATATATGTGCGTATATATACATCGTATAGACAGAGATGCAAGTTGTTTTAAGCAGACTTTCTGAAATAGAGGCTATTCCTTAAGGAGGGAGGGCTAAACCTGTCTTTTAATTGCGTAGCTCCGTTTCCCCCAGCCCCCCAGCTCCCCCCGTTACGAAGCATCCCTCTTGCTTAAAATCCTACAACGTTACTTGGGGGCTCGAGCTCTTAATTTCGGACCGTGCACGTTTAAGAGACGACGGCGAGCAGCGCCTGCGAGGGGGAGAAGCCCGTGCCGCTCGCCGCATTTCGCGATAGGTGGAATTCTTCCGGCCTCGCCGCCGCCGGATCCTGAACAGAGCCCCCAGTGTTTACGCGGAGCGAAGAATGCAGGGTCCTTCTCCAGCTGTTCCATATTAGAGCACTGAGCCTGCAAGATTTGGCAGCTGTCTGTGCTGCCATTTGATGACAACGTCCAGTGCAATGCTGTTAGGCCCAGGATATATTTAAGTGTGCCTTCAGGAAACCAACCCGGGGCTGTTCCAGTGCGAGGGGATCAGTAATCGCTATGGGGAAAGCGCTGGAATTGGCTATGTCCTTATATAGCTCGCAGGAATGAGAGGGAAGAATGTTGCAGTGTATGTTTCAGTGCAATACTATGTTTTATAAACAGCTGAACAGCCTAACCTCATCCATTTGGGTGGGGAGGCCTGGCTACAGAGACATCGGGGAGAGCAGGAAGGGAGCATGCTCCTTCAGCTGATCTTCTCCAGAAGAAATGTGCAGTCTCCCGTGCCTGCGTTAGTGCTGTTTCTCTGATTCCTGCTATAAGGCACCGCAAACAATTTTTATCGGCATCAAAATTTTTAGTTCAAAGTGCGTTTTTGGTGGTAGCCGTGTCGCCTAGGTTTGTCAGGTAATTAGCGGTGAATGATTTACCTGCAGGCTGCGGGAAAGGCAGCGTGTCCGTTCTAATTACGAAAGAAAACATCACTTCGAAGTCTTCCCGGGAATGAAGTCACATGTGCCTGAAGGGGCTGCCCATATAGCGCTCAGCTGGTCGCTAAGCCAGGGCTGAAGCGGGGGGTTTGACACTTTGCATCTTTACTCGTGCGAGCAATTCTTACTTGTCCGTGTAATCCCATTGACCTTGCTTGGCGTGAGGATTTCTCCCGTGAGTAAAGCTTGGCATTTAGCCTCTCGCTTGCCACTTAGTACATCTGCGAAGCCGACTGTGCTTTCTCTGATACTTGTTGCAAAAATCAGCTGTTGCTTTAGGGCGTTTGTAGCACCAATAGGAAAACCTGAGACTTTGTTAAATTTTCTTTATTGCCGAACACCTCTCTCCATGACTTTTCATTTGGCACGGCGCAAGACGAGTGCCTCCATGCAGCTGAGGAGCAGGCTGTGTACTTTCTAAGTAGGTAATCCTGCTGTTACAGTGGAGGCAATGGTAGCTGTACTTTGCAAGCAAGAACTGATAGGAAATAGCTTTTAGTTGCTAGTATTAACACTGCCTTCTTTGTAAAACCACCTGTGTTTTTAAATAGCTCATATTCACCGTGTGTTTAATAGTCTGGCATTTGTCACTTGACTAGAAATGGAATCACACCAAGTTCTTTTGAAAAGCATCATCATCTAACCTCCTATTACTCTTACTATTTGAATCCCACAATTTGCATAACTAATTTGGGCTTGATTTCTTCCCAGGCTGGGGCCTGAGATGGTGGTACTTTGGGTGCCTTCAGCCTGGTCCCTCTATGGGGTCTGAGCTGGCTCCCAGTAAGCTGCTGGAGGTTTTCCTAGTGTTGGACTTGGAGACCACAGCCGCCTGCTTTAGGTGCCCGCTGTTGTCCTCTTTGAGCCTGGGGACGTGGTGGTGGTGGTGTTATGCAAGGGACCATAGGATGATGGGGGGTGTGTGTGTGTGTGTGTGTGTGTGTGTGTGCGCACAACTTAAAACAGGGTGGAGGAGCTGGCTGTAAATCTTTGTGTAGTGATCTGAAGTGAAGCATCGGTGAAATGCTGTGTCTGGTGAGGGCTTGTCACTCTGACTTAAGCGTTGCTGGTCTGAATGCAACGTGATAGTGTAACGTGCTGGAGCAAATGTCTGAATCGGCTTGAAAGATGGATTCTCATGAGAAGGGACTTATTTTGTATGTGCAGAACCTGTCCCTCGCTCCAGCCCTGTCGGGGAAAGGAGGAGGGTAACTTGAAGGTTGCTGCTAATTCATAGCTGTTAGGAGAGCTCAGCCTTGCTCCCTTCCTTACTGGTTGGCACTGTCCTTGGGAATATCATTGCCAACGACAGAGGTCAGGAGGGAGCCCAAAGAGGCAGCAGAGTGCAAAATTCTTGCTCACGTGGGGTTGGTCTCATGAGACTTGAGTTGTATGGACCAGGCACACGGGGAAATTCCTCTTCAACAGGTACCCGGGTTGTTTCTTGCCTTGTATACCCCAAATGAGAAACCTGCTGTGTTGCAAATGAAATGGGAAAAGTCAAGGAAGCAAAATGATTATTTTTAATGAGTTATTTTAAATTGAAAAGCAAATAGATATATTTCGAAAGAGTTCTATCTTCAAGTGTATGGGTATTTTTAATAATAACAGCCAAGCTCTCCTCACTAGCACTGCAGACCCAAGGTGTGACTGCTGAGTACAGCCATGTTGTAACTCTCAAGGAGGCCTAAGAAGCCTCCTGTTTTGTGGCTCTTTGCATAACCTGTGTAAGCGTGGAGGAATGTGACTGCATTGCTGTCCTTAGATGAGAGACATCTTGCAGGACTTTTCTGGGCAGAAAGCTATGCTGGCATCTCTGAGCGTGCCAGAGATGTAACTAAATGTGATGCAGGCGTTGCAGAGGCTGGGTAGATGGCTGTGAAACCACCTGAAATCAGTCGTGCATTTAAAGTTATTGACACTTGATCATAAAGGTAAAATAGAAGTAAGAAACGAACATGGAAAGAAATCCACAGGGCTGTTGGTGAAATGTGCGACCTGTGGTTATACTGTGCTGTTGCAATTAGGAGCCTCACAGATTAAGTGCGTGTTCCTCCTCGGTTTAACGGGTGAAGAATCTCGGTCGCCGCTAACTCAGTTTGAGCGAGAATGGCTTGACCTGCTGTGTATGAAGAATAGTAATATGGAAACCATATTATCAGCACACAAAAATAGAAGGTTCAGGTATTATATAGCACTATTCAAAAAGTCTGTTATAACTTCCTTCCTTCCTTCCAACTTGGCCTCGCTGTGTGGCTTCATGGGCAGTCTCAGTCCCAGCTGCTAGGAGCTGTCAGGACACTGTAACCTCCTGCAAGTCCCAAATAAAGGTCAGACAGACGTGTAATTCGTCCCTGTGGTAAGAGTGGGACCTGTGCTCCACCTACACTTGCGGAGTGGGATTTATTCAGGACTGTGCCGAGATGGGCACTAAGGGTAGCTGCTTTCACAAGGTCCCTTAATACCTGGAAGTGTTCTGCAGCAGGAGCCTGCTAAGCTTGAGCTCGGGGAGGAGAGGACATGCAGAGTGCTCTTCTTGTCCAGGTTTTGCATTAGAGAAACGTCAGTAACACTAGATTTTGCAGGATACGAACCCGATTAGGACATGGGAGCTGCTGTAGCCATGAAATGCAACTTGTATTGCTTTGGCATTAAGCATGTAATGTGTTTCTGTTCCCACCTGCTTGGACATGCCCTCTCTGATGGCCAGAGGGGTGATTGGGTTTTCTTGGGGCTTTCAGAGTAGTCCCATGTGCAGTGCTTTACTGACCTAGGCTTTGGAGTTGCTGTGCTCTTGCTGTCTCCGGAGACTGCTGGAGGTGCCTGAAGGCTCCTTTGAGTCCTCCAGACATCCAAACTTCCATCTTAATCAATTTTAACAGAGTCACAGCTTTAAATTTGGTCTAAAGAACAATAAGCCTCCTTTGCCCTGTGCCCAGGACATTAACTACTTAAGTTAAGGGCAAAATCTTTATTTTATTTCAGCAGACACTCAAGTATCACAATGAAATCATCAGAATTACCTAGGTTTCCCGTTCTGGGAGGGACTGGCTGGAGGAAGAGACAAGGGTTGTAGGGAGTGGTAACGTCTTCAATTAGACCAAGTGATGCAGCTGGAAAAAATGGACAAGCATTAAGGTACACCAGCTCAAAGGAGGGCTTGTGGGGGGTGTGTGAGCTGTGATGCTGAACTCTATTTTAGGTACCCTTGAAACGGACCATGTGAGAGCCGTGGCGGCGAGGGCATCGCTGCGCTGCCCCACGGGCGATGCCGGAGGGGCTGAGGAGTCCCTGGAGGAAGGGCTGCCGGAGCAGAGGGCCGGGTGGTGAGGGAAGTCCCGCTCTTGATAGGAGGCGATAAGAAGCTTTAAATGAAAGACTAAATGTCGTGAGAATTGGTGCTGCCTGCTGCCTCCATGCACTTGACTCTGCCCGAAGGGGAATGTGAGCAGAACTGCCAGCTCTGGTCATTAAAAATCATGAGCTGGGACTCTTAAATCAAGAGATTTGTCAAGACTTAGGAACACAGGCTTCTTTTAATTTGCATGCTGCTGCTTGCAAACTTGAAAGCTAAAGGCTATATATATATATATATATATATATATATATATATATATATATATATAAAAAATATACTTTTTTTTCCCCTTTAAGAGAATAACAAGGTGGGGGGAGAGAAGAGGTAAAAAAAGATGTTACTCTGAGCCCTGGAGCTTTGAGAATGAGGCTAAAATTGCAGATTTCTGTTACAAGTAAAAAAAAAAACTTGGTAACTCTTCTGAGTATCCCCCAGCAGTGCTTCCTACAGTTGTTCTAGCATTTGTACTAGCCTTGTTTGGAGGCAAGTCTGCCGCAAGGTGTAAACAGAAAATTCCTCTTTGCTGTCTTCATTTTTGTCTGCTTTTGAGTTGATAGGACCTAGAGGAGGCACTTCTGCACTTTATATTTAACCTATATTTCTCTGTTTGCTTTTTGCTTGCTTAAAGGTGTTTCCCCTTCTGAATCTTTGTACGCATCCCTCGCAGTCGAACCTCCGTGGGGTTCATTCCTGAAGAACCAAAAATATGAATGACAAAGATCCCTCCGCTGAGAGCCGTCAGGCAGAAGGGATGAGGGTTGGGACCTTTGTGCTGCAGATGTGCCTGTTTCATATGGCAGAGTTTTCCCGAGGTGGAAACCTTTTCAGGTGGCGGTACTTAAAATGGGAAAAAGTCAGCTAATGAAAATGGCTCGTTATGTGGAGATGTGTGCATCTTCACCACCTTATAACTGGAGATCTGAAGCATTTTTTTTGTGTGTGTGTGTGCTATAAAAGCTGTATTGGAAAGGCCTCATGTTAATCTCTGGGTTATTGGGGTGTCTCTGGGAATTGGTGAGGCCAGACTGGAGCTGGTGGCTTGCAAGGTGCTTTGTAAAACACATATAGCAGCTGTGTGCGCAGCAGGAATCTGTGCACAAACTCACATCTCACCTGTGGCACCCAGCACTGAAGTCTTCTCCCCAGCGCAGCACCTCCATTGCTGCAGCAGCATTTGTGGGGCTGCCTTGGCAGAAATCCCTTTATACAGAGAGGAGGAGATCTCTGCCAGCATAATTACACTGCCTCTGGGTATCGTCTTGGTGTAACTGGGTCTGCCACAGAGGCTTGCTAGCAGAGCGATATCCCCCAAAGAGGTTTTTCGATGCTTTGAGTATGTGCTTTTATCATCTGATCATGTAACTCAGACCTCAGTGAGGGGGCCTGATGTCAGGGTTAATTCCTCGATTGACTTCAGAGGGAGCAGGATGAGGGCAGTATTGATCGGTTCTGAAAAACCCCACTGCTTGAGCACTTGCAAAAGACACGGAGCGGCGTTTCGGGCATCCTCACCGAACTGAGCTGGAGTTTTGTCTGGACTGGCTTGTTCTCACTCTATTTCTATCCAGATGCAGCACTTAGGTGGATACCTTGCTTTTGTGCTTGGAAAAGTGGTCAGGATTAAATTCTTCCGCCATAAAAGTGGGTGAAGAATGGCAAGGAGAAGTGTGTAAAGAGGAGGGACTCTATAGGGTATTTGCTGATGCTTTATGGCACTCCCGTATTTGTCAAGATACGGATTGATGGGAGAGGTCAGGAATAGCTTTAGACTGGTAGCTAAATAAGAACAAACTGTAGAGCCATAAATTAAAATAATCTAATTTGCAAATACACTTATCTTCAAATGAGATTAAATGGATGAATGGGGAAACTGCTCTGCTAGTGCGGCCTTGGCTGTTGCCAATGGACGATAGTCTGTTTGTGCGCTCTGCAGTGTGGTTACGTCGTTCGGCATATTAGGCATTAGCATTTGAATGGAGCTATGTGCCAGTTTGGTCATTTATATTTTATACATTTGCATTTGGGCCAATTGTTTTTAGAAGGGTTGATACTCCAGTCGGCTTTGCAGTGTGTTCAAGACAAAATTACTGAAATAATTTACCCATTTTCTGTCTGGAGTGCTCAGTTTTGAAACCTTAACATCTATAGGTAGAAAGCAAAGGTATCAAGCTATCAAGTGCTAGTGAAAGGAAAACCAGTCCTTTTCTGTTCCAGAGTATATCTAACCCATAGCCTACCTGGAGGAAAGTAAATTCCTGACCCTCCAATAGCTATCTGTAATTTTCTCCTGCAAGAGTTCATGTGCTCTTCCCTGAAGCAGCTGGTGTAGGATTCTGCGTGCCAGATGAATCATGGTGAGAGTTACTATGTTCCTGCTATTTCTCGTGCCTGGCCTTACTTCCTCTTCTAATCTTCCATCAAAAAAAAAATTATTATTTATTTAATTTGTGGCCCTTGAACGCAATTTTTTTTTTCCCAAGCTGGGAGTTATGTTTGCAATCAGTATGAGTAACCGAAATAGTAATTAGTGTGAACACTTGCTTTATTTTAAGATGTATTAGTCAGTACTTTAGCTTTCGAGCTTCGTGCTTGTAGCATCTAATGTTACTGCAGATAACTGCTTGGAGAAAGAGCACCCCTTGCACCGCCAGTGCACTTAAGCTCTGGGGGCCAAATCTCCTGGTTTTCCTTCTGCTTCTCTGGAGGGGCTGAAAAACTCAGGGTTGGAGTCATCAAAGGGCAGAAAAGCTGTTGTGTTAGGGTGGTTGCCAGTCTGCATTTTGGGGTTCCCTGGCTGGGTTTCTGCCCCCTGGTATGGGAAGGGGCTTGTCTCCCGAAGCAAAGACCTGAGCTACCCGCAGGGAGGCCGTCTGCCGGTGCCGTGCTGCCTCCCGGCCCTGGCGGGGAGCATGAACAGTGCCAAGTTGTGCCTGGATATTCCTGCAAAACTGCTGACGGTGGCTGAGCATCCCGGCTCCAGCTTGGTCTCCTCCTGTCCCCTCTTTTTGCATGACGCTGAGTGCAGGAGGCCGTGGCAGAGCACAAGTCATGGTGTTTTAAACCTTTTCTCTTTGTGGGAGTGGGGCTTGGCACCGAGGATTGCTCTTGGGACAAATCCTTATGTGACTCACGTGTGTGCATATATGCCTTTGTGTGTGTACATGCCCCTTGTACTTTCTCTTTCTATTTTCAGTGAATAAACAAGAGCATTATTTTTGTTAACTCTTCATTTCCCAAAAGCTGCTAAAGTGTTCTGAGAGATAATACAAACCCTGATGCAGGGGGTGCAAAGTCCTATAGTCTTGCACGTTTTCTCTTAAAGATGATGCATTTATTCTTGCAGTGCTCTGGTCCAAAGAAGGAGACCCAGAGACTTGCAGAGGTTGCTGCTGAGCCTGAGCTTGGTAGTGGCAAACAACCATGCTGGTGGCTTTCCAACTTGGGCCCAGTCATCGCAAATAAAGTTCAGGTTAGAGTGAACGGATCCATCCCCTGACTTTCTTCATTTAGCGCTGCTTCTTCTGCAGCAGATGCATTAGGTGGAGGGGCAGGATTTCATTAAAATAAGATTAAGATTGTTTCTCTTTTGGAGAATATGGTGTTGGCTTTTTTGGAAGATGTTTTATAGACAGAGTGAATCACATTTCCAGTGCAAGGCGATTGGAAACTTGTGCTCCCTTGTCCTGGAGCAGAGGGATCGGGACAGTCTCGCTTGTCGAATGATGGTCGCGCGGTTCTGGTGCTTAGCGTGGGGCCAGAAGCTGTGCCGGTTCCTCGGTGATGAGCAGAGAACGAGCCCCGTGGGGTGGAGAAGACCTGCTCTGGAGGCGGAAATCTGGTTTCCCTTGTACCTGCTTGAAGCAGGTGCCTAGTTTGCTATTAGTCTTTCCGTGCAGGAGGCAAATGCGTCTGTGTCTAGGGAGAGAGAGCAGATGTAAGCGAAGGATTTATCAGCACAGATTCCCACATCAGATGCCTGGTTCACAGCTTGTAGCTTTATTTGTTTATTTGCATGTGGTGACTGCATATCATGGTATGGGCGTATCGAAGATTTTTTGGCAAAGGTGTCTAAATTCTAGCGTTCTTCTGATCAGGCCCTGCGCTTGCAGCATTGCATCCACGGACCAGCAGTGAAGCAATCCGTGCAAAACTTCTCAGGCGCGTGGCTCCTGTCTAGCGTAAGCAAAGATCTGGCCCATTCTGTATATGTTTAATATGTAGATTTAGGTCAGGTCCCAGGCAATAACTATGTATTTTGTTTCTGTGCCGGCGCACACGGGCTGCTGTTTGCTCTTGGCAGCCATTTCCAGAGGCGTATGCAGCCCTTGAGCTGGAGCACAAAAACTTTCTGGTATTGTACAGAAATAATCCACTGGGCAGGAAAAGACTCTTCTGCGCGGCTTGATAGCTGACTCCATGCTCGGACGGACTGACGGTCACGCTGTGTTGTGAGCGTGGGACTTCCCGTCACCTGGAAGATACGGATGGATGTTGCCGATGGCTCCATCGCGCCACGGTCTCAGCCAGCTTCTGCCACGGTCAATGGAAGCGTTTTTTGACATGTACAGGGGTTGGACATGGCCCAGTGTGGTGAGCTATCATGCTGAAGATGTTATTTTATGTGAAGAAACGTTAATATTGCAAGTGTCATCTGCAGGACTCGGCAGCTTTGCTCTGCTCTGTGCTCGAGCAAGAGGCGCCCCGGGAGTGGAAGCCCAGGCTGCTTTAAAAGGCTTCTCTTCTGTCGCTGCTCTCTGCAAATTACTGGTTGCAGTTTTGCTTTTAACACTTACTTCAGACAAATCGCAAGCCCACGTTAGTCTTGACCTGTTAGTTTTCCTGCTCCTTGCCTATGTTGTTGTCTGACGGGATACGGATCTCTGTTATCTTTGGAGTTGTTTTATTGTCGTTCTCAGGAGTAATTGAGTGGGTAGATAAAAACATGATTTGGCCTGGTTTAGCTTGAAACTCCTCTTAGCTCCCTTCTCATGGAAGGAGGAAAAAAAATTCCACTACATTTTCTTCTTATGTCTATGTTCTCAAAGAAAACCTCTGAGCATCATTAGATCAGTCCTGGTTTTTACTATTGTCTCCTTCTCTTCTTTGTCCCTTTTCTGCAGTAGTAAATGAGGAAGGAAGAAAATTGGAAAAGAGAAATTTGGAGGGAAAAACCCACAGCTTTTGTTGTGGAAAACTTTGCTAATTTAACTTTTGCAAGGGAAAGTACACTGCAGCTGTTGGAGGAATGGTGCACTTATACGTTTCCCCATTTTTCTTTGCTTTTCTATTGGGATATTCTTCTTGTTTCAGAAGGTTTGCAGCAGTAGTTTTTGCGTGCTCGAATTGCCTGTGGTGTCAGCTTGGCTCTGGGCATTTTTTTTAATTTTTATTTATTTATTTTTTTAAACCTTAGAGTTCTAGAGAGGTAGATTATTAAAAAATAAAAAAGTCCTCAGGCTGTTTCCCGCCAGATAAAGTGAACAGAGATGAAATATGAAATGTTGAGTTATAACTACCTGAGTGACCTTTTAAGATAAGAATTGTTATTGACTTGCGGTATTATGTTAAACTGATAAGAATTCTTTTCAGAATAATAATTAAAAAAAGAAAAAAAAAACCCTTAGTAACCATAACAACTCGCTCGGCAACGGACCCAGCGGCGCACAGCTCCTTCCAGACGCCGCGCTTGGGTCTCGGGGGCTGCCCCGCGAGCATCCCGGGGCTGATCCGGGGGTGCCGATTCCTGTTTTGGGTTACTATAACGGACTCGGTGCCTGATGAGAAAGTCCGCTTAAAGCCTTTCTGCAGCAAGCCGAGCAGTGCTCTGTGTGCTTGCACGTGCCCGTCCGGGGGATGCTGTCGATCTAAAGCAGAGTTCATGCTTCCACCTGCAAACTTGGTTATGTTGTGTTGTCCTAGGTAGCTGCTGGGATTATTATAGCTAAAGAAAACCAACTGTGAGCAATTGATTTTCTTATCGCCTGCTTTTCTTCATCCTCCCTCGTTCCCTTGCGCTGGTGTTATCTGACAGCCTGGTTCGTGTGTGTCGTGGAAAGTATATGTCCGTGCTCGCCGCTTGCAGGGAGGTCGAAGTGAAAGGCGAAAAGGCAAGAAGCAACAGCAAGGAACGTGCAAAGGAGGGGGGATAGGCCTGGTAGCATCTAGGTTTTATTTTATTTTATTTAAGATTTAGGTCTACAGAAAAAGCTCTGTCTGAATATATACCAGCAGAAGCAGCAAGGCTGTGCAACTTGGTGTGCGTTGTCAGGAAATTAATGCCATAAAACTGATCAGTTAAGAGAATTCATGCTGTTTTGAGGACTCTTAGCGTTGTATGAAGACGTCGTCTTGGGCTGTACATCTAGTAACCTTTCCTCACCGGATTATTCTGAGGCAGTCAGTCGGATGCTGAATGCCTTTTGTAGCTCATGTCACATCTCGGCCGGTCAGAGAGACTTTATAAATAAAAGTGTGTGCTGTATTCAGGCATATATGGACGATGGCTACTGTAACTCAGCTGTCCAGCTCGGCTCCCCAGCTTTTATAAATGGCCGATGAGAGATTCCACAGAGAAAGAGTATTTAAAGTGATGGAGCTGCTAAAAGTGGTCTCTGTACTAATAAGTATAGTAGGTCTCTATACTGGTAACAGGTGGCCTGCATTGCCGTGCTTCCATTGATGTCCTGGTTTTATATTTCACGCAAAGCAAATGTTGCGTTAATAAAACTCTTGTGTTGTGGTTAAAGCGCAAGACTCTGCATTAATTTTCTGCAAGCTGCACTCGAATCTCTGAGTTTGTCATCTTTTTTATGGGAGCGAGTAAACACTCGGAGATCTCGCTGGACAAGCCACAGCAGCTGGAGGATACTGGTTTCTCTATGGAGTGCAGGAATTTCATCAGAGAGGCTATTGTTCGACTGTGTTCTCAGCATTTTGGCAACTGTTCTTTAGATTAACCCTACAGAAAGGGGAGGGTGTTCTTTGCTGGGCCTAAAATAATTGCAAAAATGTGGGCAGATGCTTTGGCATTGTTAGAAGTTGATACTTCTTGGTAGTGGGCAAGTATGATGTAGGATTAAAGAATGAAGAAGTCTGAGTTCTTTAAATCCCTCCTAAAGCCAAACTGGATGTTAACATTGATGTTCAGTTGTTTTCTGTTTTTAAAATAGAAATAGTTCTGCGGTGTTTCTTTTTCTTTTTTTTCCTTTCCCTGAGCAGTCATTAATCTGTGTGTGATACCCGGGGTCCTGCCACGGCAGGGGCACGCAGCCTGCCCCTTTGGTAACCAGCTCTGCGGCACTGAGCTCCTGAGACATCGGCCCTGAATATGCCTTGCTCCGACTTCCCTTAGACCCTCTCCTCGCTGCTGTAACGTGGTCGATTTTTGGCAGAATTAGTCCCATGGTTAATTTGATCTCTAAGTCACCACTGATGCTGGACCATGCCTGCAACCAGTCCCTCGGCCAGTGCCCCTTCCCCAGGGCCTGCAGCCCGGGCTTCCCCCCCAGCTGAGGGTTTGCAGGGGCACCGGCTGTCCCTTAGCAATGCTTTGCCTGGCTCGAAGGGCTCCCTGCTCTCCAAGGCTGTTTGTTTTTTTTTTTTTTAAATGTTCTTTGGAGGAAAGATGCTTGGAGCTGTTGCAGAGTCTGTTTCTCGTCGCAGATGATCCTTGCGAGGCTGCTTGGGGCCTTCCTCCCCTCCCCGAGGGCTGCGGTGAGTTGCAGCTGGCACGCTCGATAAGCATCCCTAATGAAATAACACAGAAGTACTCACGCACGAGACCTGTTGCTAGATAATCCATTTTCCTAGGCACGGTCTCATGCTTGAGAAGGGCTCAGTATGAGAGCGAGCATCCTGCGTGCGGCTTAGGCTCTGCAGGTGGGGAAATGAACCTTGATAGCTGTCATCCAGCTTTGAAATGTTTGTGCCTGGCTTACCTCTGTGCAGGGTCCTTTATTACATTTATTTCTTCATAAATTTGCTTATTCCTGTCCTGTAGTTTGAGTCTTGCTAGAGCTGTTTATATTGGTGTATATCCACGTAAGGTGTATCCCATCCGTTTCACCATTTGTATCCCCTGCAGAAAGCATTTCAGCAGAACTTGGCTTGAGGCATCTTCTCTGGTGTGATTAAAATAAATAAATTAATAATGAAAAAGCTTTTCCCAGAAGAGAGTCAGCATTTCTGCATGACTTCTTGCATTCCCTAATTGCTGGCCAGTATGTTTGTCGCTGCAAACGTGCTGCAGGGGCGCTTCATGGACGCGTGGGAATAGATTTTGAAAATGTCCCACGTAGCAGTTTTGCCTCGTGCTGGCTCCTTTATAAGCTGCCAGCGATGTCCCCTCCCTAGCGGGTGCATGAAGTGGGAACGAGCACTAGGTGAGTACTTACAGGTTTGTCACACGTGTAGCCGTGCCTGTGCACACTCAGTTTGCACGCGCACCGGACCGCGCTGCTGTTGCAGTCTCCGAAGCGTAGCTGCCAGCGTGCACCACTAAGGCATGGTATTAGCTTTGCTAAGTCCATGCGATCCCAAACCCGAGAGGTCTGCGCTGCCTGCGGATCTCCTCTGTCGCCAGGCTCGTCCACATCTAGCTCCCGGCTCCGTTGCAGGGCAGCGCGGGCGCGCTTGGGTACCGCGCAGGCCCTGGCACCGTCCTCGCTCTTATCTCCGTTCATCCTGTGCAGGAAGCAAGGACTGTTTTCCTTGCTCTCAGACCTAGCTTAAGCCGGAAACTGAATTTGAAGCTGTCGCTGTGCACAGCTGATTTCTTACACCCCGCTTCCTTTGCCGTCTCCCATGGCGGCGGGAGCTCTGCGCGCTGGGGCAGAGGCGTTGCTGATGGTGCTTCGCCTTCGCCAGCAGCTGAGCCCGCGTTCTGCAGCGAGCTCCCTCGGCGCGGGCTGGGTCCGCTTCGGGCCAGGCTTGGGCAATTTCGCCCTTGCCGAGTTGCAGCATGGATGGCGATTCCGACTGCCCCGCTGGCCGGAGCCTGCTGACTTCGGGGAATCTCCTGGAGGGAGAAGGAGCGCTTTCTGGTGGGAGCAAGTCTGACCGCAAATAAGGAAGGGAAGAGGGATGTAGTCTGACATGTGAGAATGGTGCTGCTAAACTCAGTGATGCTTTAAGTTGGGTTTAATTTAAGTGAGGTGATTCCTACTCACCGGTTAGATTTTAAAAAACAAAAAGAACAAAAACCAAACCCCAAACCTTTGAGGTTTTATGCAATTATTCTTATTTGTCCTACTGCATTTGGCCCCTTGATGCTGGTGGAAAACAAGAGCAGCTGCCGTAATTCTGTTAGGGTCACTGAATACCTGAATTTTTCAGGTATTGGGAAAAGAACTTGTGCTCCTGAAATGGAGCCCCAAATCGAGAAGAGCCGTAGGCCACCTTTACAGCCACGTAGCCTGGAGTTGGCAGAAAGGCAGCAGCGTTGGTGGCAATGAGCCCCCGATCCCCCGCGAAGCCCGCGTTTCTGGCTCTCGGTGTTTCCGCAGTGCCGACAGACGTGGAAGGCAAGAGCGCGTTGCTGCGGTTGTGGCTCTGCCTCGGGCTACGTGCTTGGAGCTGTGCTGAGAGGGTGATCTTATTACTTGGGAGCTTTCCTGAGAAGATCTGCCGTTTGCAATGAATTTGCCCTTTAGGTTCATGGGGGTGGGTTAGTCACTCGTCATCGTCTTGTGCCTCAGCTCACCAGTGTGGCAGTGTCATATCTACCGGGGTACTAAAGTCCACTGATGATGGATAGCAAAGAACTTGCGTAAATATGGGAGTTGGTGGCTTGAGGTGGCTAAACTGGTGCAAGTCTGGGCAGATGGGTGATTTCCAGTTAGTAATTGAGGGTATGAACTTGCCGTGGACCAACTTTTTTGCGGTGGGACATGTTTTTACCCTTTCGTGCTCTGCAGCAAGCGCAAGGCCGCGTGCCCTTGTGACAGACCATGGTGCCCTGCACGTGCTGTGGGGGACCGTGAGGATAAACGAGTGCAAATGAGCAGTGACGGGAGCGGTGAAGCTCACGCAGCCTCGCTTACCTTGCATCGACTGCCTCCTCTGCCAGGGCCCTCAGAGCAGATTTCAGCCTCCAATTTCATTAGTTGCCAGCTCTGCAAAACATAACAGAGGTACTTTTTTAATCTAATGTGGAAATTTGGGGTTGGTTTACCCATACAATTGCTCTAATTAGCTTCATTATATGCAAGAGATTAAAAATGCATCTGGCAGAGAGGATTTGAAAACTAGTAATCTGGCTGTGAAGAAACACCAGTGTTTTAGGGTTTCCTTACTAGGTGTGCAGGGTTCTGTAATGTAAGCACATCTGATCTTTTGTTGCAGTTTTTGTAAGGAGAGCTCATTAAAGCTAGTGCGATTGTCCAAGTAAATTGGAAATGATTGAATTTAAATATAAGACTTAATCTTACCACATTAAAGCAGTAGTTAGATTTGTTAAGAGCTTAATTTTTGCATGTGAAGCTGGAAGTAATAGGGTTGCTTTACCTTTTAAAGGATTTAACAAGTCACTCTAATTTTCTTTTGATGTTGCGGTGCTTTAAAATAATACAAGGTCAGACTAAGTGTAACTAATTCCAGTTTGAGAGCAGAGGGTAGCCTGTTTCTCAGTAGATTTACAATTAGTGAAACAATACAATGTCTTCGAGAAGAACATAAGAGGAAATGAGACTATTGGAATGTTTGTAAATAAAAATATCTACTTGGGGATTTTTCTTCCTTTTAAGAGGAAGGAGGATGCTGCAAATCCAAGGTTTCATTTTGCTTGCTTTCACACTTTCCTCACCCAAGAGGACTTGCGGCACGGGGAGGGAGGAATGCTGCCCCTTGGGAAGCTCTTCAGTTCTCCTGGCTGAGCTGGAGCTTGATGTGCTACATCTGCTTCTTCGGGCACCTCCTGGTAAGTGGCAGAAGGTCAAGACATGGCAAAGGTGCCCTTGAGTCCTTCAGCGGTGGCTGGCAAGGGCTGCGACCTGGCACGAGAATGGGAGATGGCTCGTTGCTGGCTGGATGCCCCATAAGGGCCGGCAGTAGAGCGAAGAGTGAGGCCAGTTGGCAACGTCCCGTTCCCAAGAATCCCCTAGAAAATAGGAGTGATATATTTCTGGTGTCTCCAGGTGTGCTCTGCGTGGCTCTGTGTTGTACCCTCCGCTTCCCTGGAAAGGGGATCTAGGGTCCGGGCCACCAGTCCGTGGTACCTTGACCCTGCGGGGAGCAGCAACTTCACCTGAAATTCAGCCTTGCTAGAGAAGGGGCTGCTGTTGCAGGGGAGAAGACTTGATCTGGCTGGAAGGACTAGCGCAGGAGAGACCCGCCTGCTCTTTGCCATCCGTGTTTGGGACGGTGTGAAGCTGTGCACATGTGGGTTTCACATTTTGGGTCTTCGTTGCTCTGTATGTCCTCATCCATGGCAGTGTCCAAGGACCCTGAGAGCTTTCATCCTGGGGTCCAGTGGTTCAGACTGTGGCGGCAGTCGGCCGTTGCTGTACGAGCTCTGCCGCTCGGTCCCAGCTGAGCAGCTGGGCTTTCAAGGCGGGACCACTTTACTGTTTTCCAAAAGAGATTTTTCCAAAAATCTCTTTATTGCACCATTAAGATTTATTGTGATGAATATTAGGTTTGTAATCTTAATGTCCAAAAAACTGGCTGCTTTTACATGGTTTTTGTTGCGTGATAGCGTGTATCCTGGCCTCCCATATGACAAGAAGCCAGCAGTTCCTTTGCACTTCTCTGCACTGAGCTCCCCAGCTTGTGCATGGCAAAACCACGTCTCGGTGAAGCCATGCAGTCGTCTGTGATACAGCTGCGTTCGTCCCTGCCGCAATGCTGCTCCGGTGGCTGGTGTGAAACAGCAGCAGCAAGCGCCTGCCTTTGCCTTGCGCTACCTTAGCGTTTGAGATGACGCCTGGGGCGCGTGACTAGTCATTTGAAGAGCGTTTCCGAGCTCATCCCGTGTTGCGTGCATTAATTACACCTTCAGCGGCTGGACTACTGCCAGGTTACACGTTCCTTTCCGTACATCGTGGTCTCTTACTGCTGGTGGCGGCTGTGGCACAGCCAGATGTGCTGCAGCAGAAAGCAAGTCACCTTGGCCGGAGCCTGGTGGCACCGGATGGGGAAAGGGAGCTCCTCTGCCTTCGCTCTCATTCACGGTCCCTCTCTTTGCCTGAAGAGACCGTTTCCATAACGTGGAGGTACTCGGCCACCGTGGCTCCGAGCGGAGGTTGCCAGCAAGCACCGTCCCCTTGCGACTGCTTAGGCAGAGGTGACGGGGAGCCTCTGGGTGGCTCGGAGCAGGGCCCTGCAGCGCGCTCGCTCCTGCCCATGTGGGATGTAGCCAGCGTCCTCTCATCCCTTTCCGTGCCAGCTGGCGCGCTGCCGGGATCCCGGGGCATCACCCTTCCAGCTAGAAGAGCCGCAGCCAAGTAGAAGGTGCTTCCCCTTTTCCTCTCTACCTGCTGCACGGCGGCCCGGCGTCGGGGAGGGAGATGGGGCCGTGTGTCTGCCTCCAGCCGTGCCTCCGTCTGTCTTTATCGCCGTTCCCTTGAAACGTCTACGCGCCCTGGTTTGCAGATACCGCCGTCTCTCCCTCCCTCTCTTCGCGGCGTTACTTGGTCGACTCCTGTGTCAGCAGCTGATAGCGGCGGCCTGTTGTGATAGAGATCCCAGCGTGTGCTCGGTGCTTGTGCTCTTTTCTGCAGCGAGGGCCGTCTGTTGCGGCTCCCGGGAGAAACGAAAGCAATGTTAACTTTTGATCCCTGCCGCTACCAATTTGAGCGGTGAGCGAATGGCCTGGGTTTGACGCTTTTAGGAACAGGGAGAGCTGATGGTGCCAGTGTCAGTGCTGAGTAACTCAATAAGCTGAAGAATGCTGCAATATCTAAAATTAAATCTGTTCTTAATTGCTCTTTTATAAATGGAAGCATTTCTCCAAATGGAATTAATTTATTATTTTTAAATTACTGAAACAAGGCTCGGCAGCACAAATGCAACAGTTAGCGTTAATACAATAATAAGACGCTTCCAAAAGGTGTGTTTGGTATTTCTAACGCACAATACAATCTAACAAACCATAGACTATGTCAAAATACTGTTAAGGTGGTAATTAAAACTTAAAAAAAAAATGTAGAATAGATGAATACGTTCCAAATCGTGACTTTTCAATGAAGTTCTTTCATAAAAAAACATTGTTTCTTGCCAAAACAAATTCAAAGGCATTTTTGTAATTTCTTTTGGGGAAAGGAGGAGTGTTTATGCAGCCTTTCATGTTGGCTGGGCTTTTTGACTTTTATAAAAATGTCAATGCAAAAAAAAAAGTATTTTTGTGAATGTGCATTTAAAAGAAAAGGGAAGAGGCTTAAAAGGTCCATCTCATAACCTATTATTCATGCGGAGCCCCCCACTCCATCTCCCCAGGGATGGGGGTATGGCAGAGATGGATTAGGACTCGCAGGAGAAGGTCTTGGGAGCAGGTCGCTGGCTTTGCGACGCCCCTTGGCGTCTGCTGCGAGCGGCCGTTCTTCTCCGATCCGATGCGCAAAATGGGGGCTCGAGGAGAAGTCCAGTTGGGTTTCTGCAGGCAGCTTGCTGGTTCATTGGGGCTCACGTAGGGCCATGACCAGTATGTCCTGGCTTTGAAGAGTGGCTGCTCTTGTGCCTTGATAGCTGAGGGACACGTGGCCGTGGGTGCGCTCTGTCGGGTGGCAGGATCCCCTCCATCCCTGCGGTGGGGTCCCTCCATCCCTGCCCTTGGGATGGAAACGTGGCCCAGCTGCAGCACCCAGCAGCATGAGGAGAGCAGGGAAGGGGCTGCTGGAGATCTCCCACCACCGCGTTCGCCCCCGGCACCTAGGTGAGCATCAGAGAGCAGAGAAGCAGGTTCTTGCATGGTGCCAGCACCTGTAAAATGCATCGTGTCCTCATCTGGAGGCCACCAGCCTGCCCTGGGCGGAGGAATCCCCCCATGGATGCTCCATGCCGGCAGGGGAGGGGATTCCCTGCTCGCTCCGCAGAGCATCTCCTGCGATGACAGCCATCCAGCCAATGTATAAAGCAACGCTGTTTGAGGTATTTATAGTTTTTTCCCTTCTGATTTTCATCCTTCCAATTTTGGACATGTTTTTGACAGCTTTTACCTGCTGAGTCACTATTCATCCCGCTGCATGGGAGCTGCTCCTGACATACCAATTCCCCCAGGCTTGAGCAACCAGCATTTAAAAATAAATCCTGTCAAGGAAGTGGGGGGTTTTTTCATATCACCAACTGCTTTTCCTGCTGTGTGTTTGCTTTCTTGCACAAGATGGCTATTTTATAGATGCGATGCATTCATGTCGTTAGGATGGCTTTGTGATTTATCACGTATCGCCCCAAATTACTCGATGAGGGAACTGCATGTTGAAACCAGATAACGGCGCAACTTTGAAGATAAGTATATCTGATTCTGCAACAAGTGCTCTGGTTTTCCTAAGATGGATTTTCGCGTGGTAAACCACAACTTGCACACAAACTGTTTGAATCTATTAGCTTCACTTAATAAGTAACTCCCTCTCCTGCCTAAGTAGCCGTGACTGTTACTTGTGGCGGATGGAGAGGGAGGGTTGTGCATTGGTCTTTCCAAGGGTAACCTTGATATACAGGTCAGTCGTCTTTCTGACTTTCCAGGTTCGGATGGCATTAGTGTTTACAGCTGTTTTTGAAATGTTGCTTAGTGCTTAATCTGCAACATTTGCTTGCAGACTGCCTGTTCATGACCAGAATGCAACGGCCTGCTCTTTAGAAACCACTCGGAAATACTTTGGATACATGCAATGTGACTTATTTAGGGTATTTAAGTACCTGCCTTTAGTTTTGCTTCAAGCACTTTCTGCCCCTAAAAACACATCTTGGATTAATTTGGTTTGCTTTACTAGGTGTATTTTTTTGCGTTGGGTAGTAAATGTCAAGAATATTGTTAGCCCCTTCCTATCTTTATATTCTAACAAATTCTAACGAGCGTTGATCCCGCAGATAACGGGGGAATGCTTTATAGTGCGCGCAGCTGTTCTGCCCAATGTCATATTCCTTGCTTTGTGTGCGCTCACACATTCCTCAGTTCCCCCTTTCTGGGGAATACATTGCAGAAATTACAGAGTCATTTCAGTCTATTTATATTTTAATCCTCCAGGTAATAGTATTTCATTGGAATACTGCAGCTGGTGGAATATTAGCTCCGGAGAAAGTTTGTTTTAATTCCCTGCCCTCCCCCGCTTTTTTTTAGCTGGTCACATAGTGTACAGTCGTCTTGCAGAGTGAATCGTACACCAGGCCTTGGGTGTGCAGGGAGGAAAAGGGAAGGGAGAATATTTAATTAGAAGCAATTTAGGAACAACTGCAGCTTGAAACTTAAGCTGGGTTTGGAAAGACTAGGAGAGGAATGAGAGAGAACTGCTGTGTTTTGATGAAGTTGGGCTCCTCGTTGCAGTTGCCATGCAGCCTACCGCCTTGGAGATTATCAGGCGGAGATTTATGTGCAAGGAAGCATTCGTGGGATTCTTCTGCTGTAGCGCACGACTTCCTCGAGCGAGGGGTTCAGCAAAGTTCAGTCCGTGGAAGAGGAACTTCCTGCCTCCATGGCAAAATTTAATATCGACAATCATATATTTGGAGTGCCAAAAAGCATGTGGTAAGTTTTGCAGATAGCAGGGAGGCAGGGAGCAAAATGCCGGTGCTGCTGGAGGGAATGGAGGTTTTGCCATTGCTGCCATGATTTCACTCACTCTCTCTGCCTCGAAGACCTGAAAAATGTACTAATTTGGGGGTGACCTCACCTGGTCACTGTGGTCTTGGACATGTCTGACACTGAGCTGTCCATGCTGATCACCTTCTCCACCTTCTCCGTGTTTCATAACCAGCACCAATTTTGACACAGTTTAACCCAAGACTTTTTCTCAAGACCGTAATCTCTATTTGGAGAACCAAAAACTTAATAACCTTTTACTGGTGGTTTAGATGTCTTATACAAATCCTTGATGATTATGGGATCTCTGGTGAATTTTGGCATCTTTCGGGGTTCTGCTCGTGTGCGCAGGTGCATCTTGCATACATCGTAGGTGTTGAAATTTTAAATCCACTCTGTATCTTGTACTGGCTACTTCTTCAAGGATTTTGTGTTTTGCTCCCTCTTCTGAGAGGGGAGGGTTGCAAGAGGCCTCCTATCCAAGTCTGGAGTCAGCAACATGCATACTTGCAAGCAGGATTTAATTTTTTCAATTTTTTTTTAAATGTGTGGTCCATTGTTTCTGCGGCTCAACTTCTAACGCGTCGTGGGTATGCTGTGGTAACTGGCCGGTAAATCGTTGACCTTGGATTGAGAAGGACGGCTTGGGTGCTCGAAGTAGGTCTTTGCGGGAGTAGCGTTTCAGCGTGAAACCAGCAAAATACCCTTGCAGTCTTGGGTTTGATGCTGCGGCTCTTGCCCGTGTGATCCCCTGCAGTTGTTCTTGAAGACACAGAATAAGATGAGCTTTGTTGTACTGCTGATTCTTGTAAGTTTGAATGAGTAATTCAATAAAAAACAGCTATCAGTTCACTGCTTTCATGTTGAGGAGAAATCCTGTCCTTTTAAATTCTTTTATATAAGAATTGAGTAGTGAGCTAATTTCTGATCTTTCACAACTACCCAGTACTTGAACGTAAGACTTTCCCTTATCATTGCAGCGTCTTTGTTAAAGCAATCTTAGCATATGGTTTTGTGAGAAGTTAACATCTAGCTCAGACACATGGTGATACAGACTCTCAGTATTCTCTGCACATGCAAGTCTAAAAATGGCCTTTTTTGGTTTCCAGGATGCTTGTGAGTACTTAGCGCACGAAAGGAAAACAAAAGGCCCACCAACACTAACAGTTTGGCGAAAGAAGGCTTCTAAAAACGAATCCTCTCCTAGTGAGGAGAACACATGTGCCTGTGTTATAACACAGAAATTGTTGACATGTTTTGCTAAATTTGCTAAGGGCTTTTCAGGGCTGAGAATTTCTTTTTTTAAACAGGCGGAAAAGCTCATAAAACTTGGGAGCGTGTGCAGTGGTTTTTCCTCCTTTCTTACTTCTGTCTTCTCGTTGCATTATGCCAAGGCTGGTGGACTTTCTATTACTGTCCTTTTAGTTATCCAAAATAACCTTCTTGGCGGGCGCGATGGTACTTGCATGCCTGCCTTGTGCCCTGAGCCTGCCTCGTCCGTCCAGCGCTGGGCACGGGGCAGGAGCCGCGATGGAGACGGGACAAAATCGCTGATGAAGTCAGCGTCTGCTCTGGGGACCGGGCTGGCTCGCTGGTCTGCAGCAGGTGGGAGCTACTCCGCCGGTCGCTCGCGCTATTTTTGGATTTAGCCCTGCGTTTGAGGGGGTTTAGCTGGAGTTCAAGCTTTCTTCTCCTGCCCTGCCTCTTTCCGCTCCCGGGGAAAGCGGAGGCGGCGCGGGCTGGGGCTCTCCGCTGGGCGTCTCGCGCGGAGCACGCCGCGAACGACGAGGGGGGAGCGGCGGTGCCGGCGCTGCAGATCCCTCCATCGCCTCTGTGGCCGCATCAAGTCCCCATCAGCAGCTCGGCCTTGAACGCTGCATTAAGATCCGTGAGGCTTCAGCAAGCCGAGACCTTGGAGCTAGATTTTAGTCCTTTTTATGTCTAACTTAAATTGCTTTTAATGAGATAACGCAACAGACTAGAAAGAATTTTGGAAGCAGGGGTTTCAACCTCGTGAAGGCAGGAGCACGGAAAGCTTTAGCAGGAATCTCGGTTAATGATGACTTGTCATTGCGGGGGGGAGGAAAAAACCCAACCCCTGGGGGTTCAGCGCGGTGCCGAACTGCTGGACCTGCAGCGGGGCAGTCGGCTGGGCTGCTGCCGTGCTCCTATGTTTGTCCAAGGGGTTTTGGTTTTCTCTGTTATATATCAAGTATCGGGTGAACAGAGCGGTGCCATATTTCAATTCTTTTCGAAAAATCAACTTTTTTCCTGTTACCGTTTGTTACTCTTGGATGTCCCTTTGGCTGGGGATGTGTGGTGACGGGGAGAAAAATGAAGGGAAAATCCTACTTAAGGGAAGGAAAACGGGTATTGCTCCTGTTTCCAGCGCCGCGGAGTGCAAGGGGGACTTGCTCAGGATTTGTCATGGCTGCGTGTTCCTCGGCGTCGGCCTTTTCCCCATCAAAGCGAAAGCCACACACGCATCTCTCTTTATTGTTGCCACGATAATGGGAGCTTTTTCTGCCTGAAATAACAGCTCTGGAGGATTTCTTGGGTAATTCAGAGGGATATTGGGACTTTGGAGGCTGTGGGGGTCCTAACAGCCCAAAGTTTGTTTACGCCGAGTTCTCGCGCCACTGCAAACGGTGGTGGTTGATGGCGGAGCTGAACCTCGTGTGAGACATCCAAGTCTTGCTTCATTTTAATTCCTCTCCCCGGGGTCCGTGTGCATCCTCCCCTCGCCGTCCCAGCGTGCGCTGGTCCGCATGCAGGCCGCGAGCGGCTCCCCGCGGAGCGTGCCTTGGCGGTGCTGGAGGAGAGGGTCACCTCCAGCTCTTCCTTTGCTACCCTGGAGACTTTCCAAAGGAAACGTGGGTTAGGGAACCCTCTTGCAGCCGGTGCGGATGATATCGGATGCCAGCTGTAGCTCGGGGAGGCGGATGGGCAGGCGGGAGGGAAGTCACGCTCGCTAGGGCGAGGAGGTGCTGGTCTACCGAAACCCAGCGTGGGCTGGGAACAAGAGGATCTTCTGGCTCGAGGGAAGATCCCTCATGTCCCCTGATGTGCAGGGAGATGACTGTGAGAACGGCTTGCAGTCAATGAGGCCGTAACCAGTAATTGAGGCCTTTTAAGGCGGGCGTGCTGCTTTCAGCAGGTAGGTGGGAACGTTTGGATTGGGCCACTGCGTGTTAAGCGGCAGAGCTGTTCCCTTCCCGGGGCAGCGCGTGCAGAAGGGCTGCTCCCAGCGCTGGAGGAGGAAGCCTGGGTTTCTCCCGCAGTCTCTCATTTTTCTTAGTTTGTTATGTTTTCGTGAAGCGGGGCTGTTTATAATCCCGCGATAGAGCTCACTTTGTGCTCAGCCTAGCTACGAGCACGAGCTGTTCCCATGCGCTCGGGAATGCTCTGGGCTGGGTCCCCGGCCGGCTGACGAGGCCGCCGGAGAAAGGAGTGACACTGGCGAAGGGAATGCAAAGTGCCCTCCCTCCCCGACTCCCTGCAGCCCCCTGCACGCAACTCTTTCCTTTTCTTCTCCTTTTTTTTTGTTTGTTTGTTTTTCCTCCCAAGATTGTAAGACAAACTGAAGGAAAGTGTGGGGATGTATTTCCTCCCTCCCCCAGCGCGCACATAGCTCTGAGGTTTGGCTGTTGTTTCAAAGCTGCTCTCTGTTAGCTGTTTTAAATTTAGGCGACGGATCACACAGCCTTCTATTGTGAGAGCCTGAGCCGTGGAAGAGGATCAGAGCAGCGTGTCTGCGATAACAGGTGCTGCTCCCGCTCTCCGCTCTGAATCCGCTGCTCTGCAAAAGCCACTCGGCTCTTTCCAGGTTACCTATGACATCCCAGCTCCTGCTTCCAAGTCAAGTCATCGGGAATTAGTCTGTCTGTAAAGCTTTTGATACTGGAGACCTCTCTGAGTGTCCAGAGCAGCTCTTGCAGAGTTTAGAGGTCAGCCGTGGCTCCGCAGCTACATCCCAACTTCTCCCTCTGTAAAGCATCGCACTGTAACCAAGCGAAATGAAGTCCTTCTTGACGTGAAATGTCAAGTCGGCGTTGACTACAGTATCGTCAGCGTGTAACAGGCCGCCCAAGCATACAACTCTTGCCTCTGGAGGCATGGGTTTAAGTCAGAATATCAACATCTATCAGTCTGCTCGACCTTTTATGTGTTCTCTATTGGAAATGCAGAAACAGGAAAAAAAAAACCACATAAAGGTTTGTGCTAAAGGCAAGTGAGACTTCCCCCGCTGGGATTGGTATTCTCTGTAGTGCTTTACTTAGCTGCTTGTTATTATCCTTTGAATCTCCTAAAATGTCAGTACTGGAATCAAGGCAAAGAAGAGTTGCATAAATAGTGATTATCATTCTCGGCTACGTTAAGTGAGGCCTTGCTCTGATCTCTGATAAAATCAGTTCCTGCTCTCGTGTGAAACTCGGCTGAGCTCACTGTGGAGTTAATGCCCCGTCTGATCCCTCGGTGGCTTTGTCCTGGCGAGGAGTAAAAGCAGGTCTGTGGTCTGCGCGGGGAGGCCGGGGCTGCAGCTGGTGCCTCCTCCCACGGCGGATCGCTTGGTCCTTAGCCCCGCTTTGTTCCTTAGTCCTTGCCCTGCCCTATGAGCGGAAGATAATCTTACCTGGCAAGGGTGCTGGGAAGCTAAATTAATTCATGGCTATTAAAGCACGCTGAGGTCTTCAGACAGAAAATGCTGCAGTAAGCACAAAGCGGGGGTGTAGGCATGGTGCTGCATAGCACTTGGATATAGTGTGCTAAGGTGCACGGAGAAATATGCTGATATCTCTTAGTGTAGCTTTAAAAATGGCCCGTAAAGTTGAAAGTGTAAATATGGGAAGAATAATCAGGCAAGTGTTGCTCTTTTGACCTGTAGCTCCCGAAGCGAAGCCTTTTCTTTGCCGCCGCCTTGCACGCGCGTCCCCATCTTGCGTTACGGTTCCCTGTTCCTTGGGGGCCGGGGGGAGAAGGGCTTCCCCCCTCCTTGGCTCTGGTCCCCAGCAGAGGTGCGAGTTTCACCCCCTGCTTCACGTAAGATCTTTAAAAATAAATAAGTACAGTTTTGGTCTGGAAAATACTTTGAGATCCTTAGATCCTCGCGCCAGAAGGGGAGCATGCCGATCCTCCGGTCTGGCCAGACAATTGTACGCCGTCATTCCCGTAGCCAAGCTCCTGCCTTTTGGGTGAGCTGGATTTTATTTCAGCATTTTCCATCAACTCGGCAAAACGGGTCGCTTTCCGCCTGCCGCGCTCTCCAGCCGATGATGTGCTCCTCTGGCAGGAGATCGCCGGTTCGGTGCCTGACCTCGCTGATGGTGCATGTCAGCAGCGCGTGGGGCTTTTATCGGGAGATGAAAGCAGCTCAACGCTGGAGGGGAAGGTGGCTCCCACCCCCGGGGCGCTCGGCGCTCGCCGTCCCGTCTCCTCCCTCCCTGGGAATGGGCAGCGAAGGGCGGTCGTGCCGGCTCTCCCTCTTGCTCCGGTTCCCGTCCGCGGCGGGTCTGACCCTCGCTGGGGTGGCAAACGTGGCCGGGGCGTCCCCGCTCGCCGACCCGCAGCAGGGCGAGCGAGCATCGCCCTAGTCGCACCTACCCGCGCGGTGCCGCCGGGCTGGCTTTGGCCCAGAAGAGCCAGGCTGGGTGATAAAGGCCCCCTTGTTAACGCTCGTTGCTTTAAGCTATGTTTCCACAGCTTTCCGTCTATTTACAGAGAGTATTCAGACATGTAATTCCACCGGATCTGACTGCTTACGGAGAAGGCTGGATTATTTGTGTTTCATAAATAAGGCCAGAAAATGCAAGGTCCAGAGCCCTGCAAACCAGCTCTGCATCTCTCCTAACTGGCTTCCCTCACTCTTAGTCCTGCTCTCCTGCATTTTGGCCTTTTTATCATGTTCCCCCTTCCTTCTGGACCATGTGTGCCCTGTTATCCACGCTCTCTCCAAAGCCGTGATGAATGAGCGCTGCAAGCCGAGGCTTTGCCGTTGGAAAAGGCCGCTCTGCCTCTTTGCACGACCCCGCTTCGGTGCTGGCGGCCGAGCACGGCCCCCCGAGCCTTCCCGCTGGAACGAGGACAGGCACCGCGCTGCTTTTAGCAACAGTGTCAGCTTTTGCCTTCTTAAAATGTCCATGGCGCTGCTCGCCCGTGCCTCGCGCCCTTCCGGAGGAGTGCCTTTTATGGAGCCTTCGCACTTGATAGCCCCTCTCCGGCCTCGCACTCCGTTGCGGTTTAATCCTTGCTTGGGTTTTCTCGTACCCGCCGGGCTCCGGCTCCGTCCCGTGGCCTCTGCGCTTGCCCTGGCCGCACGCGCTTTGCCCCCCTGCCTCGAGATGTTGTGAAGATTTAGCCTGAAATGATCATTTTGTGCTTTCTGTGCTGCCTCGCGAACCCCAGCCGAGAGGCCGGGAGAGCACGAGGACCCATCACCTTGCTCAGCAGCGGTTTTTTACCAATAATTAATTGCAACCATCCCCTGCAAGCGATTTCCAAGGTCTTTGGGGAGGCGAGTCGGGCCTCAGCACTGTTCAAAGCGGTGCGGTCTCGCCGGGGACCAACCCCGGCTGCCGCTTCAGATCCGTTTTGAAGTTTCGGGAGCCAAACGTGCGTGTAGCAAGCCCACGTGCCCTCAAGGAGGGCAGGAGTCGCCCGTATCCCATGGCGAAGCCCTTTCCGGGGGGCTTTGGTGGAACTGCTGGGATTGTGGGGAGCTTTCGTGCTCCCCGCTGCCGAGCGCTGTGCCTTTTCCCACCTCTCCCGTTTGTCCTGCTGGCAGTAACACCAGCGGAGGGGTAAGGCTGGCTGAAAACTAGCCCCTCTGAGCGCCGCGCGGAGAGCTCTGGAGGCATCTGCTTGCGGTGGGGCACGAGAGCCCTCCTTCGGCTCTGGTGCCGAGTGAGCTCCTGGCGGAGGGAGAGCCGTTCGAAAGAGCGGCTCCGTAAATTTAAGCAAGTGGTTTCATAAATTGGAGCATCCCGGCCTTCTTGCAGTCTGCCTCTGGAAGCAGTGGGAATGGGAGCAGCCCTGAGTCGGGCACCTGGGCTAGCGCTGCAGCCGTGCTGTTCCGGATCTCGCCCCAGATCCTGCAGGGAAGGTGAGGCTCTGCTGAAAACCTCTTTCTTTTTGCTTTTCTTCCTTAAAAGCATCTCCAGTGATAGCTTAGCAATCTAGCCTGTCCTTAAAACACCTTGTAGGGACCTTTCTGGGGTAATTTAAAGTAAAAGCGGTGTTGGTACAAATGCAGCCATATGTTTCATTGAGCAGGGATGTGTCAATTCAATTAGCAGAAGTATTCGGAGGAACATCTGTGGCTGGGTAGGAGACATTTCCCACGCTGTGAGTCCCGTTCCTGCCGGAGCAGCGTGGGGTCTCCAGGGCCTTTCTGGGAGAAATCTCACCAGCATGCTGCTGCCTTCTGCAATGTATAAAATGGCTTCATCAACGCTTTTGCAGCCTACCTTCCGGCTCTGGCTGGGACGCAGGCCAGCCGATGTGCACAGCAGTGGCGTGGACCGTCCTTTTAGCCAGACGAGTCCTTATTTATTTATTTATTTTTCAAAGTTGGAAAGAGGTGCTTGGGGTAGGCTCAGTAAAGTCTGGATTCCTGTCCCATTGGAGCTGGTGAACAAACGTCCTTTTTACCGAGCTGTGGATCAAAACCTGAGAGCTTTCCTTCAGTTTTAGCGTACGAGAGCGACGCCTGAGGATGCCGCGTGCCTGTGAGAAGCCCTGAGCTGGGGTTATTCCTCTGTGCTGTATCCGCGCCGCCGGGGCCCTCGGCGCCAGCGCTTGTGAGGTTAAGGGTAGCCTGCACGTGCGTCCCCACGAGCTCCAGCCCTTCCCTGGTGCAGGGTTAGGTCCATCCCTTCGTTTGCGGTCTGCCTGGGGCCACGTCCTCGCGGTCGGACACGAGGGCCGAGCACGGCAAGCGCGGTGGGGGCCGGCTGGCGAGGAGGGCGGCCAGGTAGGACTGTTGCGTTGCTCCTGGATGGAGCCTGCCTCTGCGGCCACGCAGGGCAGACTGGAGATCTGCCTCATACCTGCCCTCGGCAGGAGCCCACGGCGGATGCATAAGAAATTGTCCCAGCAGCAAGGCCTAAAAAGTGGTGTTTTCCCAGTATAACTTATTGTTTTCCCCCCATCAGCAGTTTAGGGGACTTCCTCCAGGTCCATCCAGACCAGCTGGGCTGAGGTGCAAGTTTAGGAAGCCACCTCTGAACAGAAGCGCAGTAGGAAGCTCTTACAGAAAACTGTAAGCTCTGGCTCTGTCTTACCTTCATTGCAGTGGGCAGAAAATCGAGCCCCAGCCCTGTCTGGTAGGGGCGAGGCCACTACCTGTGGTGACCACGGAGGTCTTTTGGTAGCTGCTGGTGGGCGAGCTCCTGGGCCTTCGTGTGCAGGGACGGCACCGAGCCCGAGTCTCCCCTGAGCTTGCTCTTTGGTTCGAGGTGCAGCTGAATACAGCGGCAAATCATGAAGGCCAGGACGTGCTTGAGTCCGCTAAATATTTAACACTGGAGACTCGCTTTGAAGACGTGACCCTCCAGGCAGAGGTTTGGTGCTGTCCAACTCCCAGGTTTCCCGTCTGAATTTTTGAGTAGTAGCACGGGCGCTGTGTCATCCCAGGCTGGTCTCCAAGCTGGCCACCTCGGGGAGGCTGTGAGTGCGATAACAAATTCCATTAGACCTTTTTATGTTGTGTTTTTTTTAATGTCCCATGTGATGTTTCAGGTGGCATTTCGTATTTCAAACTCGTTCTGGAAGCGATGGGACAGTGCTGGAATCTGGAAATACCCAAGGTGTTAACCACGTCTCTGTGTCTCTCCCTTCACTTCCAAGGATAATAAGGACCGCTGGCCTAGCCCTTCCCATATCTTGGCAGGGAAAATATCGCCTTGAAGTATGGTGAAAGATAAGAATATGCTAGAGCATCAGGATTCAAACCGGTCTCGTAGAGGATAGAGTAGGATAACATGAAGATCTTTCCTTCTGAAGATGTTACAAGCAAAGCCTTCATTTTTAGGGAAGGAGGAAAAGCAGGTTTTGCTGGATATGGGCCGCGGTGTGTGTTCAGGTTAGCTGCGGGGAATTCTTTCTCTTTGGGTAGCTTGGCTGGAAGAAGGCGTGAGAGACAGACGTCCTCTCCAAGCTGCTGCGTGATGTCCGCTTCCATGCCGCAGCCGTGCAAAAGTGCACGCAGGTGACCTCAGATCTGTTCAAGCCATTCAGTTATGAGCGCAGAGAAGACTTCTTTTTTTTTTTTTTTTTTTTTTTTAAGAAAAGCTGCATCTTTGCTCCTTTGTTTTTTAAATGAGGCCTAATTCGCTGCTAGCCCTCTTCCCGCTGCAGCTTGGCGGAGGACACGCGGGGAGTCACGCTGGGTTTGGAGGAGGAACAGGAGGCAGGAAAAGGGCTGCCAGGCCCAAAACTGGCGCATGCCATCGAGGGCTTCCCAAAACCCGCTGTTTCGAGATCTCTGGCTTTCCGTGCCCCGCTCCTTGGCATGGCTTCCTCAGCACTCATCTGAGCGAGCGTGCCCAGCGTGCCCATCTCATGTGCGACACGGCCGTCTTGTCCTCCATCTCCGGCCGTGAGCGGTCCCGCAAGCTCCTGGAGAAGCCACTGGTGGCCACGGTGGCTGCGGCTCCCCGAATCCGGCTTAGCTCCACCAGGATTTTTATTACTGGCCGACTAGGTAAATCTAAAACTGCACCTACTGCAGTAGTGCTGGAGTGTCCGTGTTTGAGCCGTGAGCACAGCAATGGCCATAAGGTCCTAAGGGAGGAGAAGACCAAGACATGCCCATTCATAATATAAAAAAAAAGTGCTCTGATTTAAACAAGAGTGCTGCAGCTCTTTTTTTTTTTTCTGAAAGAAGCAGTGAAGAAATACATGATGTGTCAATGATGCCTTCAGCAAAAAAAAAAATTATATAAATTATTCCAGGTCGCAAAGCGCGAGGAATCTGCCTGCTGCAGAGCTTTCGGAGGCTCCTGGTGCGCAGTGAGCGGCGCTCTCTTTCCCTCGTCGCGTCCTTCGTTTTAATTTACCGCCCAGAAGCCTGCAAGCAATAGTTCATCCGTGGTATAGTTTTACTTCTGAGCCATACTGAACTGCTTCTGTCCGTAATCTGTCTTTCTGCAGAAGGATGTTTTGTTAGTTTAAAAACAGATCTTCAGTCTTGCAGAGACAAGGTGGCTTGAGGCAGACGCAGGTCTTGTTGGGTTCTTGCTGTGGGTGCGCAGTTCCAAAAGTGCACGTGAATCCTTCCAGAGATGGTCCCGCTAACTTCAAGTTTTTGGAAGCTATTTCTTCTAGTCATATCCCTTGTTGTTCCTTAGTGACCACAGAAAACCTACGGGTACTTATTGCGGTATCGGCCCTTCTGCTTCCCCGCAGCAGGTAGGTCTGTGTTCTGCTCGCGCTTGCCTTTGTCTAACGCTGGTGAACTCGGGCAAAATGCAGGATGCAAATACAGAATGCTTGTGGGACAGATGCCGAAAAAAGTCTTGTTTTGGAAAATTCTTTTATTTCCTGAATCCATTTTTCTTTTTGAAAAGAGCAGCTGAAAATTAAGCTTCAAATGATGCAGTCTGCGTTAAGATAAAAACATACCATGGCGAATTAGGGTGCTTCATATTAAATACTGAAGCGCCGCTTGGTTGCTACCAGAGTTTTAAAGACAGTCAAACTGTTGGGTGCAAGGAGTCACTGGCTAAGTACCTGTAAAGAGGTTTTTGAAGAGCTAAATCTGCAGGAGCAGCTGTTTTCTGCCTTGCTGTTTATTTGACCAGTTTTGTTCCACGACTGGTCTAGTCGAAGCAAAGATGTTAATGAGAGCTGAATCAACGGTGGAAAAAAGAAACAACCAACCGAAAAAACCCAGGTAGTCTAAAGTGCAAGTGAAATAGGCTTCGATCCACTTGCTTTTTCCATGTCTATTTTGCAGCGCTGAAGAGTTACCTTGTCATTCTGCTATTCAGTTTCCATTTAAGTGAAGCTTAACACGTCGCTAGTAAGAATAAGCATGTAGTAAAGGTAGTGATTCATCACTCCTGTTGTAGTAAAGGGAGGGAGGATGTTAAGTTCTGTGAGTCCTTCAATTAAATGCGTGTGGTTTTGCAATAGCCTCAGAGTTAGCAAATAAAAGTACTAATTTTAGTGTCAAGATGATATTTAATTGAAAAGCAACCGAAGGGACATATTCATTTTTAGGCAACTAACAAAAAGGTATAAATACAAAATAAGTTTAAAATAAAGTAATTGGAAATTAATTGAAATTTAATTTTAATTAGGTGCCTGAAATTGGATTGTGTTGAACCCTGGGGGTCCTACCATGTCTTTTTCCTTTATTTTCCTCTGTAAGGAAAATACCAATTAATTTTTTCAAAATGCTTTAAATAGCTCCACGTCTGCAACCAGTTACAAGTCAATGGGGCTCAAATGTTAGGAGATTTAGGAAGCAGTGAGTAGTTGTAGTTGCAGCATAGCTGTAAAATAGGAGATGCATTTGATCTAGGTCTCTGTCCGTGTGTCTTAGTTGCCCACTTTTCCTTAAGTGCAAAAATATCTTGCTGTTCTGCTCTGCAACTGCACTTGTTTCAGTTTTCTCCTCCTGCTTGGGGAGAAGAGGTATGGCTCAGAGCTGCTAGGGGAGATCTTGCGCATTTTCCTCTGAAACACTAGATATTCTGCAGATGTGATTGCCTGTTTTCCCCAGAGCGTGTGTGATCAGCTACACAACGTTTCTGGCCGCATTAGCAGCTGAAGGCTTTGTAACGGTGCAGAATCCATCCTTTGCCTTTGGGAGCTTGACTTCCATCCAGCAAGGGTCTTCTCAGCTTCTTGGTAGCCCAGACGGGCTTTCAGTTAACACACAAGTCCCAGGTGTCTCGTCAGGCACCGCGTTTCTGCGGGGAGCTCCCTGGGCTGCGGAGGATCCCCGAGCCGTTTCCGTGCCCCACCTTTGGCAATCCCAGGGAAAAATGTGCGTTAAAACCTCTTATTTGGGGAAGGTGGAGCTGGGGAAAGGGACAGGCCGGTGCTCTACCTGCAGCTTGGTTTGCATGAGTCAGCCCCGCCGAGCCTCCGCTGGGGTTTCCTTCCTGCTCTGTTCGTTCAGCTTGCTTCTCGCTCTGTTGACTTTTCTGGGAAGAATGTGGCTCCTTTTCTGGCCTCCTCCTCCGAGTTCGCCAAGGATCCTGCCCTTGACAAGTGAGGACACAGCTCGTACCAACCGCTTCTCTGGCTGGTGGAGTGAGGAATGTCCTCCGTCTAGACAGATGGGTCTGACTCAGAGAACACGCAGTTTTAGGAACAATACTGCCATCTCACTCGGGGCAGCGCTCAGGTGCACCAAACCGCTGCTATTTTTGTGTCTTTGGAGAGAGGGAGACTTGCTGACACGCCGCCTGGACGGGTTACAAGAGAGGCGTTCTCCGAAGAGGAGCGTGCCCTGGGGCGCACCTTGCGTGCCCGCGCCAAGCCATCGCTGCTGGGGGCAGTGGGTTTGCAAGCGTCTCGGCCGGGGGTGTCTGCAGATCTGGCCCTGTTGCCTGCCTCTGCGGAAGGGAACAGCTTGGAGAGAAACGCTGCTGCCTTTCAGATCTGCTTTCTGTATCTCCCTGCGTATCCCAGCGCGGGAGTGGACCGGTGACCCCGGGGGGCTGTGCTACAGTCAGAGTTTCTGGGCACCCTGCGCTGGGGGGGTCTTGTTGGAGGCAAAAAGGTTAAATCGGTGCAGTCTGAGGGGCCCACTTGGGTTTACCAAACCATATGTGCTGGATGCGGGAAGAGGGAACCATTTCACGGCGAATACTTTCTCCTTGAAATACCTTCACCTCTGTCGTATGCCTGGTCTGAGCTCGCGTTGCTCGGGGAAGCAGGCGGCACAGTCTGGCCTCTTATTAAGGATGTGTCTTGATGCTCGTTGACTCCAAGGTCCCTGTCACTCTCTATCAGAGAAGTAGCATCCAAAAGGGGCATCTCTAATGTACGTGAGGACCTGTCGCTTAATGACTTGAACTGCAAAGTTTGTTATTGCTGCATCAAAAAAAAGGAAAAATGCGCCTTGTATCTCTTGTCCATGTGCTGCATTTGCGGGACCTGAGTTACTCACACGAGCTCACATGCGCAGGCACATAGGTGTGTGCATCAGGGGGATGCCCCGATGTGTGGGGGACACACATCTCTTACTGTGGAGCAAGCTTCAGTTTCCTGAGCCTTTCCGTTGCGTTGTACGCGTTTGAGTTTAGCCGCTTGCGATGAGCTCTCGAAGCTGACGCCATTTCCTTCCATCTCTCTCAGCCCCAGAAAAGATGCGTTTTGGACAGGAAGTCTGAGCAGCAATGGTATTTATAGAGGAATATTTGTTTGGACGTGAATAACCTTGGCATTTGTTTGCAGTGAGTCTGGAGATCAGCTGCCCTGTGTGCCATGTTACTGCAGGTCTGGGGAGACCAGGAGCCTCTGTTGGACCTTGTGCTGTTTTCCTGGACCAGCCAATTTTTCCCTCTTGCAGGAAGGACCAGGTTGGCAGGCAGGCGAGGTGAGGCAGAACTTGAGGGGCTGTAACCATTGGAGAGAAGGAGATGCAACAGGCAACCGGGACCATTGACCACTTCACCGATATCTGCTGCAGTCCAGACGGGTTGGCTGGCCATGCCCATGGGCATTTTGGCGAGCCACCATGGAGCAAAGCCTTGGCTTTGACAGCTCCGGGCTGGACCCTTCCAGGGAGGCAGAGGCTTTCTCTCCGGCAGAGCAGGGGGATTAGCGCACCTTGTTCTCAGCCCAGGTAACCTCGGTGGCTGCTAGCGTGTGCCACCCCGCGCGGTGGCCCGAGCCAGGTAGGTGAAACGAGAGGCTGCCCCGGCATCGAGCTGTCGGGTGCCTGCTACGGCCGCACCTCCTCCTCGGTGGCGAGGGGAGCCCGAAGGCACGCCGATGAGGCCAGGCTGTCGTGGGAAGGGGATGCTTTCCTTTGCACCGTCCTCCCGCGGTGGTTGCTGGGGGGGGCTTGCTCACAGCCTTGTTGCCTCCCTTGCGGAGGAGGTAGCAGTGTGCGTCCCCGCGCTCAGCCGGGCAGTGCAGAGAAAGGCCCTGGCCGCAGCCCCTTCCTCGCTGTGCCCCTGCCTGCCTTTTTGGGTAGCTGCTAGAGAGCTTGTGCTCTGCTTTCAGGTGCTTGAACCCTTTTCCCCAGGCGAACTGAGAGTGGGTAGCAGGACCCAAATGTGGGGCTTGACAAGCTGCATCCTGCTGTCATTGCTCATCTCTAATCCGGGCAGAGATCCCTCTTGACTTCTGTAAGGTTTGCTTGTGGGTTCGGTGTCAAGTTAAAAATGCAGGCGGCTTTGTGCGTGAGCTGGTGGAGGAAGGAACTTGCCAGATGCTGCTTTGCGGCTGGAGATACTTTGGGGTCCTATATCCCCCTTTGGTAGACCCTCTCTGGTAGTTTGTTTACCTGCAACCTCCCGCTGTGCCCTGGTATTTCTTCTTGCTCCTGTTTCCCCTGGCTGTCCGGAGCCAGGCTTGCACCCAAGCCATTCGCGGCAAGCCCTCCGCGCCGCGGTTATCCCGGTCAGTCGTGTCCTTTGCAGTGGTGTTAGGCAGTACGTCGTGTCCCACCTCGTCCACTCCATCCTTCCCTTTAACTGTGCTGCAGCTGCAGGATCTGGGGGGGTGAGTGAAGTCCTTTGGCTGTTGTGTGGAAGAGCTTGCAAGATGACACCACTCCAGCTCTGCTCGTACAGGCCAGTGCCGGTTGCGTAACCGAAGAGAGAGGCTTCAGCGTGCGGCTTCACTCAATGGGATGTTGAAAAGCGTGTAGCTTCTCCTGGCACGAGTGCTTCCCCGGTGCCGCTGGCGATGTCCTGCCCAGCCCCGAGGAGGTGTGCTGCCGTAGGCGCAGAGGGCAGTTTGGCATCCCGCTCGGATGAGTCGGGGCTCCTCTTCCAAGGCTGCTGCTCTTCCATACCATGGGGCATGACCTACTTCTCGGAGTGGTCTGCGAGTTGGACTTTGGCACGTTCCCTGATCCTGGAGGGATTTGGGGTATCAGTGATGCCCTTGGTCACTTCTTTCTTCTCATGGCACGTTGAGGGTCTGGCTGCCAGTCCTTCCCCGGACCTGCAATCCCTCCTAGGGCAGGAGCCGGTCGTCCCTGCGCCCTCCTGGACTCAGTCTCGCCGAGGTGCACGGTCATGAAGGTGTGATCTCAATTGCCCCAGGGCCCTTCCACACCGAGGCTCCTACGTTTCAGAGGCCAAGATCCCTGGCAACGGCCCACTTGCTGGCCCACAGCACAAGGATCCCCTTCAGCTGTGTCTCCCCATTTGCACTGGATAAAGTTGTCCCCCCAAAAGCTGTTGAGAAACCTGTTTTTCGGTGCTGGCTTAGGGAGAGACGCAAGTGTGTGTTTAGCTGCATCTTACTCATTTTGCTGGTTTCCACATTTCAGTTCTGAAGTGAAATCATCCCTCAGCATTTGACTAATGGAAACTTGTTTTAGGTGCCAAGATAGGTTCTGCTGCCTCTGAAACTATTTTTCCAGAGTGCTGGAAACACTGTGCAGCTACAGCTACCATACGTGAGGCAGAATGGAAATGTTCAAATCAGATTTGTTACCTCTGATACGAATTTTCCAGCGATAACCGTTTAAAGTCCCCTGCATCATATTGCAACAAAGCGTATTTGTTTGTCGCTTTAGCGTAGGGTTTTCATTTATATTGAAGGCACATTACTCTGTCTTGGCTGGATGAAGGACCCTCAGAATAGGAATAGATTGCTTTTGCACACTTTTCCCATGCCCTTTTTTCATTGTCAGAGCAGCAGAAAGACTCCTTAGAGTAATTAGGAATCTAGCCCTTTTTCTTTCTTTTTTCCTTAGGGGAGAGGGCTGAAAGTCCATTTAACATAAAACCTTCCGAAGTGCGGTGTAGGGTTGAGTAATGTGCAGCGCTGACTTGAGTATCTGTCTTCCCAAGCACGAGAATCGAGAAGCAAACAGATATTCCTTTTTGTAAGGAAAGGTGTGTGGTTTGTTTGCGTAGGGCTTGGAAAACCTCTGGAGCTGCTTTGCGCTGCGTGGATGTGTAATCCATCATCGGGCATACTCGTTGGGCTGTCCTAGCTGCTCATTTAAAGGTCAGAGTCTTGGAGCTTTCCCAATGTATATCGTGCACTGTGATTATTTTTTCCATACAAAATTTGAATTTGCCAGTAATGCTTAATTATTTTCCAATTCATTGAAAGTCTCGCGGAGGAGTCCACGCTTGCGTGGGACCGCGTCCGCGGTGCCGGGGCGAGGGCGGCGTGTCCCCGCAGCAGCAGCAGGCCTTTCTCAACGCGCGACTCGAGGCTCCAGTACGGACGTCTTGCGAGGGGAAATAACGCGCGTTTGCTTGTGGTTTTTCTCTCCTCTCCCTCCCTTTCCCTGTGCGTGCTTGCGAGAGACAGAGAGGGAGTGTTTGCGAAGGGAGGGGGAAACCCTAGCCAAAACTTTCCAAGGGGAACGCCTGGGGCTCGGCGTGCCGGACGCGCGGGCTCCTCGCGAGGATGCTGAGGGAGGGAGGGACTGCTTCAGCCTGGAGGTATTTGGGCTTCGCACTATTGCACGCAGGCAGCTCTCCCAGGCCGGTGCCGCAGGTACCTGTGCTGCTGAGATGCTTCCGAAGCCTGACAGTGGCCTTGGGCGTGACGTAAGGGTTTAATCTGAATTATCTGCCTGGTCTCCGGATCTACAGGATCCGGCGGGGGGACGTAAGGATGTGGTCAAGCTTAGCTGCCCTTCAGCTCCAATTAACGCTGAGTGGCACAGAAGTGGCTCTAATTTGCACTAATAGATAGCTGGATCTTTATATAACCCCAGAAGACCTCGGAAAGAGAGTCCGCTTTCCTCTCTCGCCCTGCCCCACGCGACAGCGCGGCTCCGGTATTTTCGGTCCGAAAGGAGCCCCAGGGTTTGTCTAACGCGACCTCTTGCGTAACGCGGGGCCAGCGTATTCCACTCGGTCATTCCTGAGTCATGTCCCTCGCGTGGTCCATCTGGGCCATGTGCACCTAATTAGGACGGCGGTTTATTCCAAGAAGCTTGTTCTTGAATGAATGCTGCTGAAAGGTGCATTTATTGTATAACTATTTGTCGTGGGCCTTCCCAGGCCATCTGTGGGAGGCTTTCGGAGAGCCCCGAATAAGAGATGCCCTGTTGTCTCTGTGATTTTTTTTAATTATTACTTTTATTTTTTATTTCATTTGTTTTCTTGTCTTCTCCATTGCATTACACCTGCTTTTCGGTGCTCTCCACCGCTCCATTAAACGCCGAAAGAATTAAAATGTCAGATCCCCCGGCCTGTTTCCGTTGCTGTGCTTTATAAATGGAGAACAGTGATCTAAAAGAGCAAGAATGCAGCTAACCACTGTCGTTTGGGATCTTCTCGAGCGCTACGGAAACTCCGCATTCTTCGGGCCAGCTTGTGGTATGCCAGCACATTCCTGTACTATGAGGTGGAAGCAATACTGGTAGTGTGAGCTGTGATTTCTATGACTGGGGTGGGGAAACGCTGCTTTAAAAATACTCTTAATTATATTCCTTCTCGGCAACGCATCGATGCCATTTTTAGCCCATTACAAATGCTGTGATTTTCTCTTAAATCACGCCTATTATCTGATTGACCTAGTTTTTATTTTTTGTCATCCCCAAATGTTCTATTTTCAGGCACTTTATAGCCCTTAAAGAAGAAGGGGGGGAGAGGAAGGAGAGCGAGGAGCCCGGCCCCGTCTCGTGTTCAGCTCCTCGCGCTCCCGCAGCGCTCAGCTCCGCGTGGAAGCGCAGACATGACACGAGTTCCCAGGCAGTGTCTTGCAGCACCGTGTTTGGAGCTGCTGCTTTGTACTTCTACCTAATCCTCTAATTTCCTCCGGTCGTGATGCTGTCAGCAGGACTTGCCACTAGCCGTTACGGAGCGGCGCTACCTCGGTCTCTTGCTGGCGCCCGGCCATGCGGTTGTGCTGCAAACCAGCCTCTGCGTTCCCTCCTCCCCAGCAGGGATGCTGAAGGGTGCAGCTCCCCTCCGCTCCCGTCGGCCCCTTCGAGGGGGACAACTTCGCCCTCTACGCGGGCGAAACGTGATGGGGAGGAGGCCGGGGTGGGGTGGAGAGCTTGGTGCCGCGGTGGAGGTGGCGAGGAGGAAAGAGCACGAGTGACTTTGCTGTGGTTGTGGAGGTGGGAGGGAGGTTTTGCAAAGGTGAGGATCCTCCGCCCTGTGGCCTGTGCGCTGCCAGGCCCGGGGGATGCTGAGCTCCGGTGGAGGAAGAGTTGCACGGTTATTGCATCCATTTTCCGATGAGGAGGAAGGACGGGAGTGCTTTTCCTCTCCGTCTCATAGTAAATGCTCTCGCAACAAAACCGCGCTTAGGGGGTATTGGCTTCGGGCGGCAGCAATCAGTGCACGTTGCGTTCGGGCTAGAAGAGGGCAGACGAGCAGAGACGCTAATCCTTGAGTCAGCCCCGTGTCTGCCGTGACGGATCGGCTCCGGTTGCGATCGATACGACGGGTGTATTTATTTGACTTCCTCCCTGTGGCCTTAGACCTGGCGAGTCAGTCAGAGCCGGGCTGCACGCAGGGAGCGACCTGTCCGCATTTAAATGCTAATGAAGTTCAAAGAAAAGTTGACTTGTCCGTTTTGGGTATTAACCGAGGCCGCTTTGGAGGAAGTTGTCGAGTGCAATCGTTATCGACGCAGGAGGTCAGGAGGCTCGTTTGGCCGGGGACAACGCGCTGAACAAAAGGTACCTACATCGAGTGGGGAATAAATCTCTGCGGGCGATGCCGTGTTAATCCCATGTCAGCATACAGCGCATCTGGAAGAAATATTTATGGAAAGCCGTGTTAGAGGGAGTGATTGAAGAAGCTCAGTCTCTTTAGCTTGTCCAGGAGGACACTAATTGATCCAGCTGTGTCTAAGTGCCTACATGAGCCGTCTCAATGGCTGTTGATAGCTGGTTTTATGCTAGCGTAAAGAAACACAAAGGCATGGTTGGAAGTAGATACTAGATAAGTTCGAGTTGGAGACGGGCTTGGATTTTCAGCTCTTAGCGTAATTAACCTTTGGAACGGCTTACTGAGGGACCGGATTGATCCTCCACCGCGCACCAAGGATGTCCGCTTTCCGAAGAGCACGGGGCAGCTTAGATAGGTGTTACGGGCCACGGCACAGGGCTCCTGGGGTAAAAATCTCTTTACTCTGTTATTTCAGCAAATCAAAGTAAATAACCACAGTACAGTCCTTCCTGGTCATTACAGCTACTGCCTTTTGAATCTATGAATAGTCTCTTAACACCTTTTTTTTTAAAGTTTGCGTGGGAGGCATCTTTCCCCAGCCCTGATGCGTTTATTGCCTCGGCTGCAGTCTCGTACCAAAATGCACGTTCTGAAAACGCTGGCGCCTTTCCACGGAGAAGACGAGACGCTGTAACGTAGCGGAGGGCCCCTTAGGTAACCCAGCCCTGTTGTGGCTTTGATCTCGCTCAGCTGCTTCCCCGCGAAGCTTACGTCTTGCAGCAGGATCGCTCTTCAGAGCGCGTCCGAGTGCGCGTGTTCGAGACAGACCCTGTTTTCTTTTTCTTCCTGTGCTGCGAATAGGAAATCAATAATTCTTTGCTTTAAATTGGATTTTTTGATTCTTTCGGCTGGGGAAGCTCGTGTTTTTGTGAAAAAGCACAGAAGCCCTGTCCCGGGCTCTCGCTGGTTCCCCAAGGATCGGCGCAGTCCTGGGAAGCGGCGAGGTCACCTGCTGCCGTTGACGTTGCTTAATCCCTCTTTGCCCGGGTTTGCCCTGGCACGGGTGATGGACATTTCCTCTCACCTCTGCAGGGAGCTGGAGCCAAACATTGAGGCTGGTCTCCCAGCGCTGGTTTTTCAGAGCTGCAGGCGCGGGTAGGTGTGAGAAGATAAAACAAAGACGCGCTGTCGCAACGGACTCATGCCCCTGGGCTATTCCTGGCCGGCTGCGATACCGGGAGCGTATTTTTAGATCTGCGGTCATGTGTTGGCTGCGTCTGATGCGCTGCTGTGCCTCCTTCCCATCCAGTCACAGGGACGCGGTCTTCCCTTTCAGACTGCCATTCTTAGGGATCCTTTCCCTGCGCACAGGCTGCTGTTTAAAAAAAGAAAAACTAAAGGGATCCTAGCAACTAGTTGGGTTTTTTTTAATTGACCTGTTTAGAAAAAAAAATCCCACTTCTAATAATACATCCTACAATAATGTATTTGTTTTGTTCCTATCTTAAATTAAAACAGTGCTATGTTTTAGATGTTTAGAAATATCTTTTCTTGGGAAACTTGCCTATTTGCCCATATACATATAAAGAAACTTCGAGAGCGCTGCACGTATCAAGCTTTTTGTTTAACCTCTTAATCGTGGTAATCTTACCTGCTTATTCTGGCTATTTTTAGCTAATTGCCTGCCTGAGAACTCTGTTTCTCAGATAAAAATAAAATTGCCGAGGTGCTGGTAGCACTTTCAGCCTTGTGTCCTGGAAGCGGGTGTCTTCATTAGGAAGATGCGAGCTGTAGGAGCTGTACCAGCATCCCACCCCCTTTCCTCTCCCTATGGATTCTCACCTGCAAGCTCCTGTCTTACCTATACAGACGGGAAGATATTAAAGGAAAGATCAACGTGATGCAAAGAATATGTCAATAGGATCGCTGTAAAACAGAATACATCCACTCAGAGTGATGGAAAATCTTTCATAAATCACGAGGGGGTAACACGTACTGCAGAAGAGCTGCTCTAGACGGCCTTTGTACATGCCAGACAGATAGATGGGAGTATAACACTTGCTCAGGAATAAGAATGGAAAAACCTCACCCCAACCTTTTAATATTAACTCCTCTAAATTACATTTTTATTGACTTGTTTAAAATATGATGCAGGCAAAATCTGTTTCTCAAGAGTGACTTATGCTGGAATTAAAAAACAGAAAGCAAATCTTGTCTGCCAGCCAAGTAAAACTTGGATTGGCTATTAAAACCAGAATTTTGTTGGCTAGCATTGTATCTGATTACATGAAAGTGTGGGAGCTAATGCTTTCTAAAGCTATTTTTCCAGCCTTTCAGATGTTCAGTCGTATCACCTACTGTATTTGATCAACAAGACTTCCCTCTCCTACCAGACCTACGCATCCTAATTAAACCTGCGTGTCTCAGGAAGCGCAGGAAAAGCACTTTTTGTTTTATTTCTTTATTTTTACGTAAGCTTAGTTGACATCCTAGACAAAGGATCTTTTAAAACACTTTTGTCTGGGACTTTCACTGAACCACAGAGGAGACTTGTTGGTTCTAAGCATCTGACCAGATATATGGCTTCAGCTGCCCGAGGTGAGAAACTGTCCTAGCAGGTGTAAATTACCACGTTTCTGCTGAACGACAGAGTGCTGACAGTCTGGCTCTGAATCCCAGTCGGAGGAGGAGGATCTGCTCACCAATGTGAGGAGCAGAATTTAATTTCACCTTCGCAAGAGGTGCATGAAAATATAGAAACCCCTCTTGCTCTTGTAGGGGAGTGGTGGAAAGCAGCTGATGGGTGCAGGGTTGTCCAGAAGAACAAGGAGAGTAGCTGCCCTTCAGGAAAGTGGTTAACTTTGAATTTTCTGAATGAATGTGTCTTATCTTATATATTGCCTTAAGTAACTTTTTATATAAAGACTCCTATATAGACTGCTGCAAAGAGCCTCAAGAGGTAATTTATCTATCTTTCTGCACTGGGAGTGTTAAATGTGTCCAGACCATACAGGACACATTTGTATGCTCTTAAAATCTTCCTATAAAGAATACTCTCCAAGCTCCTCCTTCCAGTGCTTTGGTTCTTATTGGGAACAAATTTTCTCTGATACATAAACCTCTTTGCAGCACATTGCTCTGATACTTCTTTGTTCCCCTCCCTGGAGGCGTGGAGAACAAGTGATCTGCACTGGTTTTGTAGCAACGTTTTTACATACAGAGTTGCTCTGTCCTTTCTCGGGCGTTTCTTTGTCTAAATAAATCCAGTTCCTTCAGCCTTTCCCTTATAGGTCATGTTTTCTAAACCTTTTCTGATTCCTGTTGCTTTCCCGCACTCTCTCCGCTTGTGTCCCGTGAGGTCCCCAGAAGTGGATGCCGTATTCCAGTTGAATACCCTGAATTCCAGCCCTGGAAAGAAGGGTGCTTGCACCTCCTTGCTTAGTAATTTAAAGATCACGCAATCATATTATAAATTACGGGATGTCACGTGAACCCTTGGCAGGGGCAGTGTGGTGGGTCTCGGCCTGCCTTGGTTAGGAGGTTGGTATGACTTGACGTGAACCTCAGCAGAGGAGGGTTCGCGTAGGTCTGCTTGACCTCCCGGCTGGCGTAGGCTGAGATCCAGCAGGCAGCTGCTGCCGTGGCCCTGTCGGTGGATGGTGACTGATGCTCTCCTTGCCTGTGTGCCCAGAGGGCATCCGCAGACGAGCACTAGTGCGTCCTGCTGCACGGTCTGCTGTGCCCCTCCAGTGGCAGCTCCATCCTCACGGAGGCTGAACTTTCCCCACGGCAGGTCCGAGGCAGCAGCGCTCTCATCTGCCATCGTCCTGGGCCCCTGTGCTCTGGTGCGTCTGTGGATGCTCGTCCTACGGATCCCACGAGCGTGGGATGTCGCAGCGGTGTGAAGTCGGTGGGAGTTAATATGAAGTTAGGGGAGCTCGAATCTTGCTGGGTCAGATCTTAGGACTGATGCTGTTGTAGGTATTCAGGAGTTTCAGCCATATGAAACGTCAGGTCACTGACCCTGAAAAATCTTAGCTGTTTCTGCCAGTAGAAAACAACGCAGGAGAAATTTGAGAAATTTGGGGCAGGGAATGGTTCCTGCTCTGTGTTGTGCATAAGCTGTGAAATCTTTTGTGATGATGCTTTTGTTGCAAATGAGTCATGAAACTGCCAATGGGTGTTGTGATTGTTTAAATTATAACCAGCTCCTTCTGTGGTCCAGGGCAGAGGTTTTCGACCTGGCTTCTGCGGACTGCTGGGCTTCAGCTAGGCAACTCAAACAAATTCAGAAACAGGTCTGCACAATTTCAAGTGAGATCCACGCTTCCCCTGGAAAGTGCTTAGACTTCACAAATTAAAGAGGTGGAAAATCACCAGTAACGGTCATGTGGGATACCCCAAATAGCTGGAAAGTGTGGGTAATATGATAACATTGCCTTTGAATTTTTGCTAGCTTTAAAGCAGTATGGCAGCATGCACAAAGCCTGGCCTTGCTCCAGCCTCTGCAGAGCCGGCCTGGGTACCTCTGTGTTCATGACACGGTTTATCTGCAAAGGGGATGACTAGCTGCTGGACGAGGGAGACCTGCTTGTATTGTATCCCTGTAAACTCTTCTAAAGAAAGAGAGGAGAAGAAAACTGATGGCTGTTTAGATATCACGCTCATTAAGAATGTCTCGAGCATGGGCAGGCAGGCAAGCTCTGCTTGGTCTCTTCTTCTTGGGAGACCTTCTGTGGCTCATGTGCGGTACCAACAAATTGACTGATTTCTTGTTGGTAAAACATCTGTTTAGATGCATCCTGACTTTGGGAGTTGGACTTCTGAGTTTCCTAAGAACGAGGAATATTTCTGTGGGAGAGGTGAATTTTGCCTTCCCTTTCAGTGGATGCTACCTTAGATGCCAGTTAATAGACATGTTTTCCAGTGCTGCTCCTCAGGGTTGCAGAGAGCTGTCCTGAAGCACCTACAAAGCTACAACACGCCAAATCCCTTCTTAAGACTGTCTTTTTGCAGGATACCAGCAGAAACTTGAGCCTAGGCAGGCCAGTGTTGTTCAGTACTGCCTGCGTTTCTCTACTGGGTCCTCTTCCATGCTGAAGCGGGTGGCTTTGAGACAAGACTTGTCTTTCTATTCTATGTGATAACGCGTGTAGCAGGGTGAGGTCGTGGCCTACAGCAAAGGCTTTGGTTTGCTACAGCAATACAGTGATGAAGATGGCATAGCATGGAGTGAACCTTCTTGGTGGGGGAGAGGTTTCCCAAATGTAGGTCTACACAGCTTGCCTGCAGCATCTCCAGGTGAGCCGTGGAGAAGTCCTCAGAGCACGGTTTGGCCTAAGCTGGCCGGCTGTGTATTAAATCAGCTTCTTGGATGGGTTTTTCCTGGTTGTACTGAGATTCTCGCTGTTGTGCGTAGCCGGTGGCTACTGTAAAGCTGCCCGGGGCTGTCCCCACGAGCATGTCACAGCAGTGACAGCTATGTCACAGGCCTAGAGAATGACAGAGTCTTCTGGCCACCTCTTGATAAGGGCTTGTATGTCTTACTGTGCAGTATCTTAGTGCCGTGGCCACGCGAGGCTGTCAGGCTGCTGCAGAAATCATTGCTGCGCTATGTATTGCATATCCTTGTAACAGGAATTAAGGAATCAATAGGAAATTACCATTTATAGTCTCCCTTTTGCTAGCAGACTGGAGAACAGCAGCATGGTAGTAGCTGGGGAGATGGAGCAGAGTTTGTGTTGATACTGTGAAGGTGCTGTTTATTTCAAGAAATTCAGTAGCAGATTGAGATGTTTAATTACCATCTTCTTCCCCTGGGCTAGATTTTGTTTATGAAAGACAGGTTTCATTGAAGAGCCACAAAAGGCATAAACTGAGATCTAAAGCAAGTTTCTGAATGCTACGTGCTGGCCACTGAAGATCTATGAGATTTCACACCACGATGGGAATGTTTGCTACCTTCCTCCCTACCTGTTCCTCTGCCAGCACGGCAGGTTTTCTTCAGCTCTGAATGAGTGGGATTCTCTGAGACGGACCAAAGGCAGGGGCAGATCTCCCTTAGTGCGATGTGCGCGGTCAGCACTGCGCTGTTGCCTGTTTCTGGTAGACACGAGATGGTGTTGCCCTTGCTGGGTCAGGTCTTCGGTGTCCGGCAGAGCCGATGCCAACGTGGTGGGTTGCTCTGAAAGGCTGGGACAGACTGTGAGGTGGTCTGGGACATCCCTGAAAATACTGACCTACCAAACAGGTCCTGTCTCCCCATGTTGGCTTGTCAGGCAGAGCAGCGCTGATCAGGAATGGGCAGCATTTGGGGCTGCCTGCTTCAAGTCTGCAGCAAGGTTGTTCTTTTTAGTCCGTGAGTGAGGTCTTCTTGCCTGTTCCTATTGAAGCTTGGAAGGAGTTGGTGCCCACGGCTTTGATCTCTGAAGCTGGCTGCAATTGCATTGCTCAAGACTTTTTTTTAAGCCTCACTCAATGTGCTGTAAAGGTGCCTGGGGCATGACGGTGGCCACAAAGCTTGTGAAATAGGCCAGGAAGAAATGACAAACATGTCCTTACTCCAAGTCATGCATTGGCCAATCCGATGCTACACTGTGTGCCTGCAGCCCTGTCTTTCTCTCACAAGTCTGAGGAAACTTGCCTGGCAGGATACCCTGGGAGTCAACACCATCAGACTAGCAAAGGCGGCCAGCACCCATGTCGGCTCAGACCTCAAAAGTTGTTGTGGTTCTTCACTACATGAGGTGGAAAGGTGATTTGCACGGGAAGATGCAAATAACTTAGGGCTCTGGTCATCTTGATCCACAACCAGAAGAGGGCTAGGAGCCAGCACAAACCTGCAGCGCGGCTCTGACTGCTGCGTGCTACGTTAGCCAAGTTCCCTGGGCTACGAGCCACCCTCGAGGTAGCGAAGACGCTGGTTGCTGTGGGGAGCTTCACAGCCAGGAGGAAGGAGTTTTCATCAGGAGCGTCAGCTTGACCTCCCTCGTGGTTTTGCGCTAGAAATCCTTCAAGAGAGGGCTGGGAGATGACCCCCAGCCTGAAAGGCTAGGAGACTTTTGGGGAGAAATGGTGTAGAGATTTCCCAGCCTCATCCATCTGGAGAATCCGAGAGGATTTAAACTATCCTATTCATGAGAACAAGGTGGGTCTAGGGCTCCTCTTCCCAGCCTGGAGCAGCCCTCTGTTTACAGAGGGTGCTGCTAATGGAAAGCTATTACAGGAATGCCATAATGTTATGGATGAATAACGTACAAAGTCTGAATAAGCAGTATTTGTATAGGAAGTATTTGGAAAGATGTTTTATCTTTAGAAGCAAGGATGCTTCATTAATCTTGTTTAATAATAGGCCATAAATTATATTCATAATAGATTTATTTACATAATGAAAAGTAACTTTGCTTGGTCTTGCATGAATGGAGATTAGAAGCGACTGTATCTTCAGGCAGCCCAGACAGTTCCCTGCAAAAAGTGTGCTGAGAGTTGACCTACCCATGCCCCAAACCCTCTTTGTATCCTTTGACACCATGGCTCCTGTCTCTTCTGCAACATAAGGGAACGTACACCTTCAAAAAAGGGTTAAAGAAAACTGCTGGGGCTTGCAGCAAGTTTGCCTTGCTTTTAGCATCAGAAAATATTAAAAACAGCCGCCCATACAGCCCAGACCACAATAGAATTTAGAGGCCTTGGTGCCAGTATCCAGGAAACTGTTTTCGTATGGTGAGGCCACGTATTTGTAACCCAGTAATCCCTGAAGTTCAGAGAGTTGAAAGTGGGTTGCATTTCAGTGCGGTGAAATCCTGAGAGTTGTTTAGCCAGGCTGGAGAAACCGACTTTTCCTTGCAAAAAGACGAAGAAGAAAAAAAGCTCATTTGAATGCAAGCTTTGCACAAGACAGGGCAGCTCTGACAGAGTTATTGGGTGTCTACAGTTTTCATGCTTTTACTCCAAAAATGCATCAAACAGAAGAAAATGGTAGAAGTTCTCTCATTGCTGGAGTCTTCTCTGAGGGTTTTTTTTAGCATTTGAACATTATTTTCCTCTCTCGGAAACCAAACCTCCCACATCCCCTTGCCACATTTACAATTCCTATTCTCTGGCACGCAGGCTGCCGGTTTTAGGTCACCAGCTGGAATGGTAAGTTGATGCAACAGCAGTTCTTGGCTGATCTGCGCCCCATGTTAACTGAGCAGGGAGCCTCATTCCAGTTCTCGAGTGCAGACGTCCACATCAGAAATGTTGCTTTTGCAATGGAGAGCCCTGTAAAAATACCAGTGGTAGATGCACTGCGCAGGCACTCCTGGACGTCGCTGGCCCAAGGGCAGATTTGGGTCACGGAGAGATGATTCTCCACCGTCTAGCACTTTGGGCCCTTATTTGCGCTGGTGAACGGGGGTGATCAGGGCAGGAGGGACAGGGGGGTGGCCTTTTAACCCTATTCTGCATTCGTTTGGTGCAGGGGAAAATCGTTACAGAAGGTACAGAGCAGCGGGCAGTCCCAACTCCTGATGCTGAGGAGGACAGCAGGGGCTGAAGAGCTCCGACTCTGGTACTCGTCTTCCATTGACAGGTTGTCCTGCCGTGTCTTCTGTGCTATCAGTCGAATGCGTAGGAAGCTTTAAACTCATGTCAAAGTACTTGCTCTTTGAAAGAAAGAAAAGGCTGGGCTGAGGATGAAGGAGATGCAGCAAACTCCAGCCTCGCAGCTCTGCTGCTTTGGGAACAGGAGGGAGTTCGCTGAGCACTGACAAAGCCGCAAGATCAATCCGTGCGGATCAACTCCTACTTCCAGAAAAAGAGCGCACAAGCCCCGCTTTTGTGTCCACACTGTTTCTGCTGGACTGCACCAGAACAGCAGTTCCTACCTGTGTGCAGAGAGCCAGGCTCGCTTGGCGTGCAGGTGCCACAGCTCCAGCTGACTTCTCTTGTGTGCAAACCATGCCCTTAGAGCCGGCAAAGCAAATGTTTTTTAGCATGCTGTGTAGCACAGAGCCATGTTACGAACTGTTACCTCTCTTAACTGAAGTAGACAAAAAGCCCTCTTTATTAGCAGCACTTCTAAAGTTTGGAAATAATGCAGGCAGTAGAAGTCCTCTGAGATTTCTGGAGAAAATAAATAACTGTCTTGCGTTCAAGAGCCTGTTCCTATTTGGGGAGGCATCAGCAAAGCAGTTGCCTGCAGCCACTTACACCTGAAGTTGAGCTGCTTTTCTGTGCTTAGCCAAAGCTCTGCTCACGTTGTAGAGCCCAGTCCTGGTAGGAACAGTCAAATTTGCTCAGCAAGCTTAGGGCTTGTAGACTGGACTTTTCTGTAGGCTTTTGGGGACAGTAGACGTGACTCAGATGGAGAGCGTGGTGCTTCAGGAACCCATGCAGTCTGGCCTGCAGACACAGCGCAAGGACTCTGCTGTCACGTTAGTCTTTTGCTACCTGATGAAGACTGGTGTTTCATGAGCCCTATTTCGGGTGGATGCTGTGTGGTGCGGCTGGGAAGTGCGTGTGGAGGTTAGGAGAGGTACGGCTGTGCTGGTGTGGGCAATGCCACCTCCGTGATTCAGCCAGGTCCTTGGCAGCTGCATCCCAGAAGGAGCAGCGACAGCTTCTTCCAGGTCTTTGTGCCGATAGCCGATCAGGTTTCACCCTTAAATAACTTTCTCCTGTAAACAGTAGTGGCCGTTATAAGGGCTGAAACCTGAGCCTAGCCTTGCATTGGTTACTTTATCAAGCCGGGAATTGATTGCATCTATTCTCCCTCCCCAAAAACTGTTTTCCAGTCTTCCCCAAAATCCCTCCGGACGAGCTGCCGTCGCTGCCTCGCTCCTGTGCTGCTGCAGGCCGGGTCTGCTGAAGTCGGCGTGGTTTCACCCGCTCGCCCTCGGGGGAACCGACCGTCGGCATCTCCTGGAGCAGGATCTCTGGCAGTAGCATGCCCTCCGGCTAGGTTTCCATATAAAACTTCGGACTATTTATGTTGAAGCTTTTCTTGTCGCGCTGCTTCACTGCCGTCCAGGGACGGCGTGTGTCCTCGCGTGTTCCAGTCTCATGCATCTCCGTGTGGTGCATTTATTCCTGTACTACAGAGCTGCTGCTCTACAGAGTTACAAATGTGGGCTTGGGTAGCTGCTGAGGGCCAAAGAAAGAGGAACGGGTTGCCTGGGAAGGAGCCTGCGCTTGGTTAAAGGAAGAGTGTCTGCAACAGTAGCAAAGAGACCGTGGAAAGTGGTGGGTCAGGGAATTTTTCTCATGTCAAATATTCTGCCTTTAACAAGTCTCTTGCTGTGTCGCTGTTTGTAAAGCAGCCCAGAACAGGAACCAAAGCTTTGCAAGCATTACTCATGTGAGTATTTTTCTTTATGGGATTGCCAATGTGCAAGAGCGCTGCAGCCTCAAATTCCCCTCTACTTAAAACGTTTCTCCTAAACGAGCGAACCCTAAATGGAGGAGAGTGTCAGCAGGCTTTATTGTAAAGCTCCTTACTGCAAACACAAGCCTCCATTTGAAAAGCATATGTTAGCTAGGAAATACCGTCCCATCCTTCCTAAATAACAGGAGGAGACGCTGGGGAAAGGCCGAGGAGATAGATCATAACATGGAGAATTGTATAAAACCCCTCCTCAGCTTCACCTTCAGACTGCACAAGAAAAGTTGAGGACTTGGAGGGACTGAATAGTTCTAGGAATCGGTAACCTCCTCTGAGATGTGCCCACTTCGGGGGAGAGCAGGGCACTGGCCGAGCTTCACCCTCTCCATGGAGGAACTGGGATGCAGACCAGCTCGCCCGCCCAAGGCGGCGGTGTCAGAAGCGGTGGTGAATGGGACGACGCTGTTGCCGTACAGTGATGCAGCAGCTTTCCCGTGCTTTTCCGTGCTGCCTGCTTACGTGTGGGGTGCAGTTTGCATTTCTCCATCTGGAGCCTGAATTGCTGAAGATGCTCTGCGCTCAGGTCCTTCTGCAGGGGAGACTTGCGCCCAGAGGCTAGCTGCATTGGTGCAGCACTTCATTGCATGAGGCTGTGGCACCTTGACCTTCCCCATGGTCCCCTGCTGCTTCTAAGCTACTGCTCCTACCAAATGTAGAGGTATTTTTGGTTGCTCGCCATCTTAATGTGTTTTTTTTCAACTTTACAACCAGATAGCTTCCGGCAGCGTTTCTGTAGATCCAGCAATATGCCGTCATCTCCTCTAGGAAGGTCTGCACTTGTTTCTCAGCCAGGCAGGGAGTTTGGCCCTAGTGTTTCATCAGAGCGGACAAACCAGATGAGTTTTTACTGGTGCGAGTTCTGATTTCGCGGTGTATTAGTGAGGCTGAGGTAAGAAAGAAATGCTGTATGTTGTTCACAGGTCTTTGGTTTCCACTGGAAGAGAACAGAGCAGAAATGCCACACTGCAAGTTCGGCCCGTGCTGGTAGATCCAAGTGAAACAGCTATCACGCAAAGCTTTCCCGGGAGAGAGACCGGAGACCGCCCCAGCTCCCAGCACCTGCGTCGCAGGAGATGATGCAGCCAATCTCCAAAACTGGCCAGCGCTGGAAAGTTTTCTGCGCGCTGTTTAGAAAGACGTAATTAGGGCTTCAGGCATCACAGGAACAATTATCTGATTGACAGCAGCGATAAGGCAGGATTTATCCACTGTATAATCCCAGAGAACATTTTGTAGCTCTCCTAATTTACTAGATTTCGACACATGCGCTGCAATGTCAACCCGGGTTAGCTTGGAGCTGCTGAGACCGTAGTTGCCGGTTGGCCGTAATCAATAGCCCGGAGGATCGGAGAAGGGTCAGCGCGCTTCCAGAAATCTTGTCACTTCTCGTGTTCTTCACTTCTGCAGGACGTTGTAGGTCGAGTCTCTCCGTGCAGGTTATTGCAATGTAGTGCCGTTGTGCAGAGGAAAATAACAGGAGACGTGGGAGGGTTTTTTCCTATACAGAAAAATATTTTCCTCCCTCTCCCTTTGCAAAAATACCTGTTTTTCACTTTGAAAACTTACTCCCAAATATTGCAGAATTTTGTCAGGAAAATGAAAACTCGAGTCATTCTTCTGGTGTTCTTGGTAGCTGAAAATGAGTATTTCAGCCTGGTGAGGGGAGGAGGAGGAGGAAGGATTTTGGCTTGACTGAAAACTTTCATTAACTGGTAAAAGCTTTTCAGGTTTCAGGCACTAAGTGCAGAGATCTTCATTTTTCATTGCTAGAAGCTGGGAAAGCAGTTGGTTTTCTGCATCCAGTCTGAGGGCTCAAAAATGTAGTTTTGGGTAGACGTTTTGCCGTTGAACGGAGAACGTCCAGCTGGAGCCCTGCAGTATTTTATCAGGTGTTTGAGGATTATCTTCCTTCGCTTTCACTCCTCCTTTCCCTTCTGCCCTAAAGCTAGCGGTCGGCTTGGATAAAAATCAGAATTTTATTAGTGGTGGTAGCTGTGGGAGCTTGCTCGCGGAGGGCAGAGCCGTGCCGGTGCCGGTGGCGGCTGAGCAGCGGCGAGCCGGCCTCGCGGGCTTTCCTCCTCCGAGCGGAGCGGGAGCCGTGCGGCTCTCGGGAGGCTTTCGTGAAACGGGAATAAAAATTCGATGAAAAGCGGTTTTATCCTGGAGGAACAATGCTCCTCTTTGTGCGGAGGTCGGGGCCCGCGGCGTTTTGTGGGTATATGCGAGCCGGAATGGGAAACTGGTCTGGAGGCAGGACGACCCGGCTGTTTCGGCATTGCAGCCCCCGTGCGGCACCGCGGTGCAGAGCCTTTGCGGCGAGAGGGGCAGCTGGAGCAGCGCTTCTCCCTCGCGGGGTCCCGCCGCACTTGGTGCAGATCTTGGTGCTAGTGCAAGCTGCGCCGACTGCAGACTGATTGCATTCGGCTTTTTCAGTCCGCTTTGTTTGGTTTCGAGGCAGTTAATGGGGATTTTGCTGCCCTAAAAAGAGGAGTTTTAATTAACTTTGGCTCTGTTGAATCCTCCTGCCCCGCAGTAGATGGGGAGATCTTTCCCTGCGCTCTGGCTCGGTCCCCACCTCTCCCCTCCCGCTCCTTGACGTTGTCGCTTTAGGGCACGATCGAAGTGGGTGAGATTGGAAAGTCTCTTGCTGCCGCTGCAGTCGCTCACTGCTGCCTCTGGTCGAGTGCTTCGTACCGGGCTGTGCCGGCGGCAGAAAGGCGAAGGATGGACACGTGCGCTGCCTCCCTCCTCCTGGGTTTTCTGCATCCCGAGCGTGAAACATTAGCGGGTGTGCATGGTGGGGGCTGTCCGCTTTGCAGCCTAAGCTATCTCAGTTTTTGTTCATCATACTTTAGGGCTAAAGCAAGATATGTAGCTTTTATTCCGGGAGGAAATCTTGTCAGATCTAAGATCTGATCAGATCAATTAAAGGACATCCGCTTTGTTTTTAATTGCCCTACGGGGCAGCATTGCCAAAGCACCAAAGTCATCATGGTCGGCCAGTAGCCAAGGCTGGAGTTTGCAGCTTGAGCGTTGCGCAGAAATGGTTTGCAAGCCCCAGGTATGTTTTCCCTGGGGAATACAGACATTTAATCGTGGTACGAGGAGTTTGGCAGCACAGCAGGCTCTAGCAGGCTCTTCAGGCTCTGGCTGTTCGATCGGCGGGGGATGCGTACAGCGAGAGGTGCTCCCGAAGTACGCGTGTTCGCTGTCGTGCAGCGCTGTTTTCCAGCAAGAGGCTGCAAGAGCCTGCAGCTCTCGGGGCAAGGCAAGCGGGTTCGCGAGGACGGAGAATCAGGCCAAGCCTCCGGCTGAACCGCAACCCCGAGGCGCCCGGCGCTACGGGCTTCAGCTCCGCGCACGGAGAGATCCCAGGCACCTCGGTAGGCTGGAGGCAGGGGGGGATCTGGTGCATGTCCATGGGATGGGCTCAGCCCCCGGCACGGCTTGGGCTAGCGCTTGGCCTTCCTCCAGCCGGGATTTGTCCACGCCAGGTTCAAGCTGCAGAGTTTTGAGATGTCAGTGCCAGCGGCGCTGGGCATGGTGTTACATAAGATCTTTTCTTCCTTCCAGCTCCTGGTCTCCTCTTTCTGCAGATGCTTGCTGGTGCCTGGTGGGGCCGAGGCGAGCTCAGGCAGAGAGAGGGTTTGCAGCGCTCTTATGCAGCATTTTGCAAAAAGCAGTAGCAGGTTATGATGATGAATTTCATTTTTAGCGTTTTTATATATATAAAAGTAAAACTTTCCTTAAAACTCCTCTCCCAGCATTGCGTTTCCTCTTAATACATGGAAATTGCATTATTGGCCAGCGTGGTTCCAGCATATATATATATTTTTTTAATATTTCCGTGTCTACTGTATGGCAGGAAGCAACAGTAGCAGCCTGCAACATCCAAAGAGAGGAACCAGTTTGTTTTATCTTTACTTTGGCTGTGTTAAATTTTGCTGAGCGTGTCTTGGCCAAGGGCCAGGACGCTGGACCAAGCCCACCATATTCAATGGGAATTTAATAATTGCTGCTTTGCCGGGGTAGTGTGGGGAGGAACAAAGAAGTGTTTGCAAAACACGCTGCAGATAATGACAGCCCGCACTCGTGTGAGTGTCGGCGTTACCGAGCGTACTCCGGATAGCTCGTTAACGCTCCGCGATTAGAGGACCGGACAAGAAACGCCATTCCCAACGGCGCTCCATTTGGACTTCCTTTAAGGAGGGAGCGCTGAAAGGGAAGGATTAAGACAGAAATAAATGAGCATCTCAAAGGCAGATGGTCCTGTTCACAGACCTAAAATTACACGAGATGAGGGCCGGGCAGGATGAAAGGAATTAGCATCTGGTAGCGAACCGAGGGCAGTGTCACTTCGCTGTGTGGGTGACCAGATGGCCCGGGCTTGGTCTGATGTTCTCGTGCAGGCGTTTCCAACCTCTCCCAGCCTGCAGACCTCCACCGTGGGTTTTTTTTTTTTTCCAGGGGAGGTGCAGATTCCTATAGAGCAAATGCAGGCTTGCTGGCAGGAGGCTCGCTCCTCCGAGTTACCTTTTATGGACCTGTTAACACCCTGCTTCTGCAGCCACTTCACGCTGCAATAAACCAGCAAAGTGGAGCCTCGATCTTGGGTCGGGATCTCTTGGCAGCACGGCCCCGGTTGCTGCGGCGGGCTGGTGTCGCGGGCGGGCTCGCCGCTCGATGAGCGTGCAGCTCGTCGCTGCGCTCCCTTGGGCTCCTCGCGGCAAAGGGGTTTTGTGGGCAAAAATGACTCTGGTTTGGGGGGTTTTTTCTTTTTTTTTTCATCCCCCACCCTGTTGTTTTTAGCCCGGATGAGGCTGCTGCTCTGGTGCACGGCACGACCCCCTGGTCCCCGGCATCGACCCGGTGCCGCGGGCGCTAAATCGGGTCACCGCTCATAGCGCGTGGCTTAAGCCAGGCTCGCGGCTTGCCCCCGCCGAAAGTGGGAGCCCTGCTTAGCGCACGGGAAGAGCGACGATGCTCGAAAGCACCGCTGCGGTCTAGGAACTAGGACCGAGATCCCTCTGCTTCCCTCGAGAGCGCGAGGGATCTCGGGGCGGAGGACCCTGGATTTGGTCCAGGGTTTGCAAATGTTCATTATTACAGTGACGAGGGGGGGGTTGCCGTCCTGCGTATCCATGTTTTCTTTTATTTTTGTTGAATTTTGCTTTTGGGCGGGAAAGCCCGTTGCAAGCCGGCAGCCCCGCGCGGCAGAGCAGCCCGCCGGGGCAGCGGCGCGGGCGGCTGGGGATGCCCGACGGCGCGAGGCGCTGGCGGAAAGGAGGGGAAAAGGGGCCTGTTCTCACTCCGGTTAACTTCCTCCTTTTGTGTTTCCTATTAGCCGAGGGAGCCGAGCTGATGCCGCTTTTGCAGCCTTCCAAGCTCCAATTTAATTGTGGATGATTTCATCCCGGCCTTTTTATGTCGAAGCCAGCGGCCTGCGTCATGCAGCAGCGAATTTAGGCAGATTTTATTTGCATGTGAGTCACTGAGCTTTTCCAGCTGAATGTCACCAACTTGGAATTTTGGTCTGATTTTGTTTTTGTTTTCGTCTCCCGGTGTTTTTCCACCCGGCGCTCTCGCTGCCCCTCGCTCCCCGCGCCCTCCTGTTCCCCTGCGCTCCCCCCTGCCGCCGAAGAAAAAGGAAAGGAAAAAAAAGAAGGAAAAGGCTCAGTGTGCCTCTAGCCAGGGTTTGAGTTGGCAGGGCGAAAGGACAGGATTATGAATGTTCAGGGGGGAAAAAAGGATGCTTTATGTTGCTTTGAGGGAAGGACCGACGCCAAGTCAAATCGAGGGCTCTAATTTGGGAGCGGTGTTATTACAGGTCAGCGGGAGTCAGTTACTAGCTAAATTGGGAGGACTGTCACATGCGGGAGCTGCGAGTGCTGTCACGTGGCCGTAGCGCTGAGCCGCTTGTACAACGCGCTTTTATTTTGTTGACAACGCTTTTTTTTTAAAAAAAAAATCTGTTTATTTTCCCTCAAAATATAGGCTGCAGTGGTGGCCCGCTGCCTCCGCCGCTTCCTCGCCCCTGGCCCTCGCCTGCCCTTTGCGCTGAGCAGTTTATAAATAGAGCAGCTCCTCCATTATGTGCAGCTTCAGTCTCTTTATTTTTATACTGGAATCTGTTCAATGATTAACAGTTTAAACCATGTGCTGTATATCAATACCTTGCATACCCTTCATAACTTATTTTTAGTATTATTTTTTCCCCTTCTAAATCCTTTATCCATGTTAGGCAACGCAGTTATGACATTCGGATAATTTCTCTTTTTTTAGCCTTTGAAGAAACTTATCTGCATTTCAGTTGGGCTTTTGCTAAAAGGCTTTTTGCAGTTGAAATTAAGAAGTCAGAGGAGTATTTCCTATGTGCAGGTGTTTGTGCCTGCAGCCTTCCCCCTGAAAGCACAGAGGATCTGGGCATTTTTATGGCTCAAAGAAGAGATGCAGAAAGCCCATGTTTTATTTGTATTTGTTTGTGTTCCTGTGTCCTAGGAAATTCCACTGCAAATCTGGTTTTGAGGGAGCACAGAGGCAGGCAAACAGCGTAGCCTTAACCTAAGCGAGAGCAGGCAGTGAGCTCATCTCCCACCTGTACCGCGGGGTCCCCGAAGAAGCAAACCGGCAACGGTTTTGCCACTGCTGAGATCACCAGCTCCAAGCGGTGACGGGACTTATGGAAGCAATCTGCAATGCCCTGTTTAATTACGCTTTTAATCCTTCCTGACCCATCCCGTCGCCGGGGACCGGGCTCCCTCTGCCTTTTCGACTGCACGCTGGTCGAGCTAAGCTGGCTTTGCACGGCAGCCAACAAAAGCCATCTGACCCAGGATCTCGCAGGGATATCTTTGTCCCGCTGGAGGAATGGCATCAGACCTGACACGGCCGGTTGGATATTTCTGTCTCCTCGCTGCGTGCACAAGAGCTGATGGAGTCGCCCCTCTCCTCCCGTTACGGCCGAGAGCGGCAGCCCACCCGGGGGTTGGCATTTTGGTGCCATTTCGGTGCCCGCCGCGGCAGCCTCCTTGCGCCCTGTATGCTCAGACACGTAGACGGGGAAGCCGGTGTGTCCCTCGAGCCACCCGTGCCGCAAGGCGGCTGCATCCCGGTGCCGCCTCCTTCCAGCCAGTTGCCTGTAGGTCCCTTACAGTTTTTGGAGGCAAACCTGCTTGTTTCTCTGTCGCTGCATGGAAGTATTCCTGTTCTGGCAGTAAATAATGTAGTAGAGGGACCAGGAGGCTTGGGTTAGCTCTGTAATAGCTGGCAAAATGGGTTTTTGGTAAGGCATTGCTGTCGTTTGTCATCGTCTGGCATCAGGCTGCCTTGACTCTTCAGGGCTGCTTTCGTATGAGGTTGGCTTGTCCTCCTCTACCAGCCTGAGCTGGGAGGTATTTGGGGGCGTTTGAAGACTCCCCCAGACTGAGGGACCTGATGCCTGGGGTCGGTCCAACTCACTGCTGCTCTGCGGGGTGTCTGGGTGGGTGATATTTTGGAAACAGTTAGGAAATATTGGGAATATTGTCCCATTTGCCTCCCAAGCGCATGCTGCTGGTCTGCTTATCTTGGTCTGTGTCTGCTGGGTGTCTCTGCCCTGTTTGCGGTCCCCGACCTCCTCCTAGCCTTGGGCTGAGAAGCGAGGAGATGGTCCCTTTCCTTTCCCACGTGTGCTTGGTCCTGCTTCCTCTGGCTCTGAGCTCTTATCTCTGAGACCGTGTCCACGACCGCTCCCACCATGCCTTTGGCCGTCGTGGTGCTCTCCAGAGCATCCCGGACCAACCTCGAGCTTTTCCGCGGACCCGAGCCCTGAGCGCTTGGAGAGAACTTGTGGGATTTTCTTTGCTAGCTGTTCAGCGCTGTTTCACATCTGTTGGCACCACTTCTGTTTGAGCCGTTACTGACCAAGACCGTGCCTGGTGGACCGTGGCGTGTGAAATTGGGGAAGCAAATTAGTCTTTCCCATGGTATTCCCAAAGCCTCTTTGCATTTAGGAGCATGAGTGCCGCTGTGCGTGTGTGCTGTGGGGTTTTCGATGGAGTTACCCGGTGCGTCGCCTTTGTTCGGGTCTGGGGTGCTCGATGTTGTAAAGCTCTACGCTAAATTAAAAGTTATGTTGCTAGGGAATATTGTCGTAATGCCTGATATTATGCTTTGTAGCAAAAGCACGCAACAGATACGGCCTAGAAAACAAACCCGTGAAACCTCCTGCCAGATGCATGGTATCAAAATTCAGTGCATCAGGGTATTTCAGCTTGGTATTAAATATGTCATGGAAAAAGACTCCCTCTCCTGAATTTCCTGGAAGTCTGCTTTGGGCTAAAAATCGTTTAGGAAAAGGCCAGTTTAGGAAAAGAAAAATCCCTGCTCTTGTTACTGTCTCCAGAAGCACACTTAATGATTGTGCCATGCTGTTCTCCAGTGCTAAAAATACAGTGCTTCTGGTTTTGTGCAAATGGCTTCACAATAACTGGAGCGCTGGCAAGCTTACGAGTTAGAGTGGGAAATAGTGTAAAAAATTGTGAAAATCTTTTTTTCCCTCTACTCGCTCTGCAGTACGAGAGAGCCGGGTTCTTCTGTTCTCGTGGATCTCTGCGTGGATTAAGGGACGCTTTATTAAGGGGTCTCGCAGTTCCCTCTGCTTCCAAACAAAATAATTGAAGTTTTTCTCCCTTATGATTTTACGACTTGCATGAAGACCACTGAGCTCGCTGCCCTGCGGTTGTGTCTGCTGAAGTGGTTAAGGGTTCCTCAGGCTGTATGGGATGACGGGATGAAAAGATCTAACCAAGAGTTTTCTTTGAGCCTCACTTAAGTAGCTAAATTCTTAACTTTTGATACTATCGTCCCTGAATTGCACTGCTGTGAGATTAGGAAAAGTAATCCGAGCTTGAGACAGCGTGTTTGGAAACGGCTTTTCCAGTGGTTTCTTCCACGCAAGGACATACAAACGGGACACCTGGCAGGTCTGCCGTGGCTTTGGAGAGCCCGATGGAGAGGGGAGCTGCCAGCAGCAAGCAGCTAAACTTGCTACCCAAGGAGCACTGGCTTTAGAAGGGCGAAGAGGGGAGTAGGGCTTTCTTTTTGCCACAAGCTCCATGTCATATGGTCACCTACTACCTAGCCTATCTTCAAAAGCAGAATGCAAGAAATTGGCTGTCGTTTAAAAGTGAGGTGCATTAAAGGCCAGCAAGCCCTTTGCAGCTTGCAGCTGGGCCAGAAAACCTTCTCGTGCTGCCTCGGAAATGGGCACGGAGGAACCAGCCTGTTGCACACGCCGCACCGGGGCCACTGGAAAGTTGTCTAAAGGTTTTCTCAAGAAGCTGTGTTGCCCACCGCAGGGAGTTCGCTGGCCGCATCCTGTCTCGGGAGCTGGGCTGTGTCTATCGCTCTGTTTTTATGGGTCTCCTCTCCCTTTCCCTGCACCTGCAATGGTCTGTTCACCGCCCCGCTGCTCGGAGCTGCTCTGCAACAACTGCAGCGATTGCTTGGGTGGAAAAGAAACGTTAGGAAAGTACTTAATGTATTTTTAGCTTCTTTAAATGTGATGTAGCTGCTGGAAACAAGGAAGAGAGCCAGCACCATGTGAACCGACAGGTTTCATTGCATCACCACTAAAATTTCCTTTGAGCGCTGGCGCTCCTGGGCGCCCCGTCGGAGAGCCTGAAGCATGGGGTGGGCCGCGGGTGCTGGAAGGGGTGGACTTGCTCCCTGCGGATTTCGCAACTCAAGGCGCACGCCGTTGTCTGGCTGCCCTCTCTTTTTGGGTGCTGGTGACAAAAGGTCCTTCTGCCCTTAAAAGAGATCGTCTGAACAGAAGCCAAGCAGCTGGAAGAGGAGGGAAGTTCAGCAATCGCCTTCCTATATTTCATTACAGACAGATATGTCCAGGGCAGCGCTGAGCCACGCAGCCGCTTTGAACCCTCAGCTTCGTAGCTCTTGGTGTGGAAGCTCTGGGAGGAAAACCGTGGTGCCCTCCTTGCCACCTCTAGCAGCCCGTGAGCTCTTCTGTCGTCCCATGCCTGTTTGGAGACCTTCTGGCTTTCAGCTGCTTCTAGCCAAGGCTTGTTACAGGAGAGGACCTTGGTGTCCACTTCCTAAATTTCTCCCAAGTCGGGCTGCACGAGAGGGAGTGGAGGCAAGAAGGCAGCAGAGATGTTTCCTTGGCCTTTCCCGTGGCACACTTGGCCTCGTCCCTGGGAAAAGCGTTTTCTCGGGCCTGGGAAGAAGCGGCCGGCAGCGGGGGGCTGCAGAAGGCCTCCCCGGCTGCCGCGGAGCCGGCGCGTGGACGGTGCCGGGACGCCGCTGGTGTTTGCTCCAGCCGGCCCCGATGCTGCTCGGCAAAGCTCCGGCTGACGGCGGGCGGGCAGGATGAGGCCCCGCAGCCCTGCGCCGAGGTCGGCTCTAGCGCGGCATCGATTCGGACGCTGGCTGGGGTAGGACGAGACTCACGGTTTACGCAGCCGCCCCGTAGCCGCGTGCAGGACCATCGCTGGCATGTTCTTGCCTGCGGTTTCACATCGACTTCAGTGAGCCAAGCAGCAGATTCGCTGGCGTTTCGAAGACAGCCGCGTTCACTCCTTGTCTCTCCGCCTTGTGCAGTTGGCAGGTCTGTAATAATCGCTGTCATCGAGGGTTTTTTTTTTTTTTAATTAGCATCAGTTACAGTAAGAAAAGGCACAGGCTGAAATTCTTCCTGATTGGCCTCTTGTGGAGGGAGAAAGCTGCCAATTTTGAGCAGAGGAGACGTCACATGGGCTCTGGATGGGGGGCGGCGAGGAATTCCCAAAGGCTTCTGGCTGTGTTATTTTTAGCATTGGTCTTTTGATAGAGATTGATTTTTTAGGAAGAAAAGAGAGCGATGTAAATTCACCCGAACAAAACGCTGTGCGAGGCTTCACACGTGGGTGGTAATTACCGCAAACGGTAATTGAAATGCTTTTGTCTGGAAGGGTGCTGGGCTTCCCCTTGCACGTGGTGCAGAAAGCCCTGCTCACCTTCAGGCGGGGTCACCTCCCGGCAGCGCTGCCCTGGAGCTGGGGACCAGAAGCGAAGAGTAGCATGTGCGATGGAGAGCGTGGAGTTAGACTGTCTCCCAGGCTGGTAGATCAAGTCTTAGGAAGCCTGGTGCTGGCAAAACGCTGGCGGCAACCTGTCCCTGGGTACCACACTCGGTGCAAATCCAGACTTCTGATTTAAATCTGTTCAATTTTTACTGTTCTATTTTAGCTTTGCCCCGGGAACCTCTATGTGAGATTGGGTATGGTCTCTCCATGCCGCTGAGGCTTTTTACGAAGTCAAATAATACCTGATTAACGTGGCTGCTAGCATAGAGCCGGTGAAGTGCTCTATGAAATGGGCTCAGTACTAACGAACATCGAGCCCCAGCCTTTGAGAGACAGGGTGTCTAGCTTCTGCTAAGCTTATGGAAACAAGCTTGGAAGGTGACTTGCAGATTCCTGAGTACCTTCACTTAAGAAGATGCAGAGCATCGAGGAGCTCTTTCATTTAGAGGCACAGTCAAAGCAAGACCAGGATCGATCCGGAAGCTGAAGCCAGATAAACTTGAAGTGGAAATAAAAGCAATCTGAGGTGTTTGGGACACGTTGGAACAAATGGTCAATGAACACAAGGGAAGTCTTTGGTTGTGTCATCTTGTGCAGCCTGGGTGCTTCTCTGGGAGATGCTTTTTGGCCAAACAGAGGTTATTGGGCTGTGTTAATCCACAAGGTCAGATTTTTTGATCCCTTTTACACCAAAACCATGAAGAAACACGTGCCGCTGTGCCTGGTGCCTAGACGCGAGGGGCTGACTCCAGCGACGACTTCGGGTACTACAGATTTCACTGGTTCTGATGGCAGTGCAACACCTTGCTCCCATCGAGGACCTGGAGGTTAATGATATGCTGTTAGATCTTCATCAGGGAGGAGGAGTCCAGGTGCTAATTTTTATGCCTGGGCTGAAAAACAGTGGATGTCTCAACCCAGTTCTGCCTAACACCAGAGCCTGGAGTTGATGCGGTATCGGTAATAGAGGAAGCTGGAAACAACGGGAACCTCTTCTGGGAGCACCGCTGAGGAAGGCCTCCTTTGCACGGGCGTTTTCACCCTTCCTGCTAACCCATAAATAGGCATCGCTTACGCCAGGGCAGCCAATTTCAGACTTGCTTGAAATTGTTGCAAGCGGCCTAAGTGCAGATTGGGTTTCTAGTTTGCCCTTCACCGTCATAGCCGTGAACATCTCAGCACAGCCCAGCACGGAGGGACTTTGGGCCAGGAGCGCCCCAGTTCCTCCCTCCAAGCCATGCAGGCTCCTGCAGAGGAATTCCTGCAACACCGGGCTACATTGCTTACAAGATCAGGGAACCCAGCATAATTTTTTGGTACAAACTCCAGTTTTTGTCCTTGACCACGTCCAAGCACATTGGTGCATCCAGCAGTTCTCCAAAGGCAGTCTGCGTAGCCAGCGCCCCTCCGATACGCACAGCTAACTCTTAGTCATTTCTTGCTTGACCATGTTATCTGAATGTGCTTTGGAGAAATTTTATGGTAAATGTTGCTAAGCTGAAAACAGGGTATAATAAAACAGTCATTTAAGAATAATATACTGACAACTGGAAAAAACGCACTGACATGCCATTGTGGAGTGATAATACCAAGCCTGGTATTTCAACATACTCTTTGTCACTCTGAAAATCCTTGGGCAGTTTTTAAAATGCTTACAGGCTTTAATTATTGTCCTTGTTACCCCTCATAAGCTGTTGTCGAGTTCATAAATTGCACGTCGCTCATCTCGACCTCCTTGTCAAAGCCCCAGTTGACATATTTGTCTACTTTGCTTGTGAAATCTGATAAGTTGTATGTGACAATAGGCGGGTAACCTAATTTCTGCTGCAGAGCTCTCTATTTGGCTTTCAAAATGAAAGGGTTTATCTTGGTTAGGGTTTTTTTCTCTTTTTTTTAACCACTTGAGAGATATCATGTATTTCCATTGTTCCTCAGAGACATCTCATCTAATGAGATAAATCCATTTGCGTGTGTGTGGTGACAGCTACTCTTATCTGCCCCTCTGGGCAGGGTCAGCGTTTTGGAGGGGGAAGGCAGAGGTCTATTTGCAAAAATCAAAAATTATATATATATATATATATATATATATATATATATATATATAAGAAAAACAGCCCTTGCTGGCTGTTACTTCCAGGTTTCTAACTACAGGTGCCAACTGGTACCCAGTGCCGGCGTGCCACCCGCGCTGCCCCGGGTTTTGTGCCCTTCTGCAGTGGCTGCCTCCGAAGTGATGCCGGTGCGTGTCTGTCCCTTTCCCTGTTGCTCTACATCGGCCTTTACCTTCTGAAAACTGCAGCTGTGTTCTCCGTACATCGTTAATGGCTTCAGGAAATCCACGTGCCTTGCTGACGGTTTAAATAACTGAGTCATTTATCAGGAGGCCGGTTCAAAGTAAACAGAAGAAAGTGCTTCTTCGCACAATGCGTCATTAGACCGTGGACTCCATCGCCGCAGGACATGGAGGACATTAACAGTTTACACGGTTCCAAAAGTGATTAAAACAAATCTGTGAAAGAGAAATCCAATGAGTGCTTATTAAGCTGGAAGACATCACCTCGGGCTCACGCCAGGAATCCCTGCTTGCAGGGAGAGCATCATGGGAAGCACCACGCTGCTCTTGGCCTCTCGGTTTACCCTTTCCGAAGCATCTGTTGGCGGTGTCCGACGGAGAAGGGACACGAGCAAGGTAGCCCTTTGGCTGCTCTTACTTAGCTCTTAGCCTGGAGTGATGCAGGGCTGGCATTTCATGGCGAAGTCCTGGCCAGACTACTGGTGTCCTACCCAGCACTGTGGTATCTCCCCGTGTTGGACCTCTTCAGCCGTGGAAGGAGGACGCTGCTGTGCTTGGTGCGCACGTGTTATGGGATGGAGAACTTAGTGGCTGTTGGGATGGTGCAGGAAAAGTTCAAGTAGGGCCCAGGTTTTATTACTTGTTCTCCGTTGTACAGTGTGTGCACATGAGCTGTACTGCCTGGGAAAAATGATATTAGTGAAGTTGTCGTAACTTAGAAGATAGGTGGTGCGCGGGATCCCTGCAACGTGGGGGCCAGAAACTGGGACACGTTCCTTAACCGTGTTTGACCACAGGCATCTTAGTGCAGAAATTTTGGCAATAAGGGGTGAGGCATCCTAGATGTCCAGACGTCTGTGAGCGCTTGGTAACTGGTAGGGAATCGGACTGGGAGCTCCTGCGTTGGGGGAGAGGGGTTGGAGAAGGGCTTCCGTGAGCCACCGGCTCCCTCTCCCCCTGCCCACGAGCAGCTCTCGCTTTCCTCTTCCCCTGCCTTCTCCCGATCCCTCCGTTCGGTGGCGGATAGGATTAAGCCTGACCTCCTGCCCTTATCCAAACACCTGTGTGGGCTGTTGCAAAATCTTTGCAGCCTCTTCCAGCAGCCCGCGCCGTGCTGGGGGGCTGGCTACGTCGGGCGAAAAGGGCTGCCGAATTGTCCGGGTGGCAATGAAACACGTGGAGGGGACGATAAGGAAAAAGAACATAGCAAAGCACCTTCACCCCTTTGGTGCTTGACCTCGCAGGTGCCTACAGCCACCAGGAACCTGCCGGGTGGTTTTGGAGGATGCCCAGCCTTACCTAGGGCTTCACGCTGCAGAGCAGCCCGTCACTGAAGCACCGTCAGGATCCACAAATCTGGTCTCGCTTTGCCCGTCTCGCCTGGAAGGTGTTTCCAGGACACGCGTGACAGCTCAGACGTAGCTCAGTGCGTAGCAGGAAGAAGTGACGGTGTTGGCTAGACCCGACTCCAATTAGTTTTTATTTAAAGCCTAAAATAGCAGAGCACTGGATCCTGGCTCTCCTCTTTCCTAGCAATGTCTTTAATATTAAGGCCTTCCTCTTGCTTTCTCCGCCAGTACGTATGCTTAATTATTCTCCGCAGAGCGGCATAGCTTCTCCAAGGTGTTTTGAGAGCACCGCTGTCCGTAATACCCCGTGCTGGGTAGGGGGGCTTAAGTGGGGCTTTGGAGGAGAGGTGGGTCTCGAGAGCAGTCAATACCGCTGCAGCGGGAGCCGTCGGTGTTTGCAGCAAGTCATCTAGTGGTTCCGTACCCACACAGTTGCGTGCCCTGAAACGGGAACCCGGAGCTGCAGGAGCGAGGGCCGTTCACCGGCGAACGCTGGTGCTCGGGAGCGACGTCAGGACGCTTGGCCCTAACCGCGACAAGGCCCCGTAGTAACGGCCGAGCGCGACGCCGTGCCTTTTTTCTAGGTAACGGAGCAATTATATATTAGAAGTGCGAGACTGTCTAACGCACTGCAGCTTGTCTCTTCCAAAGAACGAACCTGATGGATGTTCTTACGGACGCGGCCTGGAGCCTCGTGTGATGTGTGTGCCGTCAGCTCCCCTATTTCAGAAAAACGCGGTGGTACGAGGATAGCCAGAGGTTTCGAACAGCTTCGTGCAGGGAGGGACGAGGGCTCGGCATCGCGGCGAAGAGACAGCAGACAGAGCTATACTGGAGGGGGAGAGCGTAGGTAGGAAAGTTTGGTATTCTGGGGTTTATTTTTTGTTTGCTTTTTATAATATGAGAACTCAGGGCACTTGCTGTTGCTTTTGGGCAGCAGGTTTAAAACAAACAGAAGTACTTTTTCTCGAGACGGTTCGGTTGCAGCACTCTTGGGCACAGCCTGCTACAGGGGCCCAAGGTTTGGAGGCTTCTCCAGGGCTTAGACAAGTCGCTGGAGGACAGGATGTGCGTGGCCGCGAAGCACCCCGGCACAGCCGCCCCCACGGCAGAAGGACGCCCGTGGCCCGTCGGCTGGGAGGCTGCAGAGGCTGGTCGAGAGGAAGGACCAGCGTGTTTCTCTAGTTGGCTTGCGAGAAAGCCACATGAGATAGCGTTTAATGAACAGCAAGATATACGGCACTTACTGCTTCTCCAGCTCTCCGCAAGGCCGGTTACCCTGTCATCGAGGGAAATTAGATTGTTCTTGACAAATCCGCGTCGGTAGTCACTTATCATCTCGTTATCGTCTAAGTGCTTACAAATAGGTTGCTTCATTATTTGTCCCATCAGTTTTCCAGGAGTTCAAGCTAAGTGACCAGTTCATAATTCCCTGCCTTCTCCTTTTGCTTATTTTTAAAGCTAGACGCTACGTATGCTTTTTCCAGTCTTTGCAAGCCTCTCCTATCTGCCTTGAGCTAACACAGGAATAATAGCTCAGGAATTGCTTCAGCTGAGCCCCTCCCTGAATACCTTCGGGGTAGCTCATCCTGCCAGGCCGGTGGATGGACCAGCACCTCGTAGTAGTTATTGTCTCACCCCGACACGCCCTTGCGGAAGACTTTCCTTTTATCCCTCCTGGCTTTTGCTTTTGTTCTCCCATTCGAATCTTGACCTTTCCATTTTCTAACCGGTGCTTTCAGAAGGTTAAGTTTATCAAGGAAAAGGTTTTGAATAATCTGTATAATCTGCGACGTTGCTGAAAACTTGGGCCTAACTGTGACTGTGATTAACATCAGCGCAACTTCATTTTAACAGCGGTGGAGCTACGTGGCTGTAGAGGTGGGTATAATTTGGCCCTTTGAGTGATTTTCAGGAATGTCTAGTAACTTTTGGTGTCGAATTTGGCACGCGTTGCTATGACCTCAGCTTTCAGGCAGTGGCGATCCCGCCGCCTGCGAGAGGTGTGTTTCGCAGAGCCTGGGGGACGTTCGTTCGTGGCATCGAGCACGCAGGAATCCCTTTGTCCTGTTGTATTTACCTTGCCAGAGCCTGTTTGTTTATTTATTACATCTGTTTGCCGATTTCTCAATGCTTTTTTTTTTTCTCTCCCTCCAACAGGAATCATTAACCAATGGCAACAAGAATCCAAGGATAAAGTGATTTCCCTATTGTTAACCCACCTGCCTTTACTGAAACCAGGAAACATTGAAGCAAAAGTCGAATACATGAAACTCTTGCCTAAAATCCTGGCCCACTCGATTGAACACAACCAACACATCGAAGAGAGCCGGCAGCTGCTGTCCTATGCATTGATCCACCCTGCCACTTCGCTAGAAGACAGAAGTGCTCTTGCCATGTGGCTCAATCATTTGGAGGATCGCACGTCGGGTAGTTTTGGCAGCCAAAACAGAGGCCGGTCCGATTCTGTGGATTATGGGCAGACGCACTACTATCACCAAAGACAGAACTCCGATGATAAACTCAACGGATGGCAAAACTCTCGGGACTCTGGCATAAGTGTCAGCGCTTCCAGCTGGCAGGACAAAAACCTGGCGTGTGAGAACGGCCATCTGCCCCTCTACTCCTCCTCCTCTGTCCCCACAACTATCAATACTATCGGAACTAGCACAAGCACGAGTAAGTACCGACATAAAACACTGGCGAGGGCCACCGACGGCCGGTTTTTATAGCATAGTCCCCCCCGCTGGAAGATATTTCTTTGCGGTGTTTAGTACAGGGGCTAGTTTCAGCTGGGCCATAGAAAACTCCTCCTTTCCTACCTGCTTTTTTATTTCCTGCCTACCTCTTTTTTCCACCCCCCCTCGTAATCCTGTAGGATTTTAAAGACCTAGCAGCTGGAGAGGAGGGAAAACCAGCCAAGAAGCTGTAAGAGCAAAAATGCATTTTGTCCAAGGCGGCCCCTTTCTTTTCATATAACTAAATCTAGATTTGGAGTTCACTATTCAGAAGTTTCTAAAGTGATCTGGGAGCTGAAGTTTCATTTCCAAAAGTGACTCAGGGACTCGAGGCAGAGCCTTATTGCAGCCTTGCCTCCAAAGCGCAGGTGTCATTTTCAGAGACAGAGCTGGGACCCATAATCTTCAGGGCACATCTGAAAATGTTCCCCTTTATTCGCAGTGCCCAGAGGTGTAATCGGTGGGTTTTTGACAGGCAGCCCTCAGTGTTTTTCATTTCAAGTGGTGGAGAATTGTGTAGCTTTTCCTCCATGGAGGCTCTCCCAAGCTTTGGGAATGGCACACGTTGCAAGCCGGAGCCCAAGGACCGGACAGCTGGAGACGCTGCAGGGCAGCGTGGCTGGAGATTTATCGCTAGTTTTGTGTGGAGATTTAGTGCAGCTATCATTTTTTTAAGGCAGTCGTTTATGCCTGCTAGCCGTCTTCGGGAGAGAACAAACAGAGCATTTTCTCCGAATGATTTGGAACCTCTTCTGTCCGCTTGCTCCTTGTGCGGAGCGATGTTATGATTGCTGTTGTGTCTTTCATCCTAATGAAATGCAGTCTGTGCTCGGAGACCTTCCGCAGCTCGCGTTACACGGCGTCGTCAGATCGTTCCAGACAGGGCACACAGGGCTCTGGGAAGGCAAGCCAGCGAGTTCTTCTGAAACTCATTTTTTATCCCTATTTTGGTACGGTCTTCTCGCTCTTCCTGCCCCTCGCTCTGCCCTTTCCGTGCTCCGTTCAGCCCTCACGGCCTGTCCTCGTGACGATCTTGTTCCCAGCGCCGACGGTCCCCTCCTTTTCTGCCCTGCACCTGGAGCCGGTTCCAGGACTCACCTGTGCTCTGGCTCTGTTACTGTGCCGTGTTTTTGTCCATGCTTTTGGAGATGTCCTGGCAGGTGATTAGTAGCAATAAATGCATGTTCTTCCCCAGATCCACCTCGGGCACCCCTGGCCCAGCCAGCCTTGTCGTCGCCTCGTGTTGCTGCTAACATCTCGCCTGCGAGCCTTGATGTCCTCCTTCACGGCAGCTTTGGGGAGTTCTCCAGGCCTCTTTTGAAGGTGCTTGGCATCTCCCTAGATATGAAGCATGCGGAGATAGCTCCTGGGAGGAGAAGCTTCTTGTGGTGAGGGCACTTGGCTTCTCTGTCAGCATGTGGAAACCCACAATTAAATAGCTGAAAGCTTTAAAATGGTCACTAAAGGCTTCTGGGTTTCTTCCTCTCCTGTAATCAGTGCTCCCTTTAGGTGGCATTTCAAATTGACAGTGATACGAGATGCTGCTCTCGGTTTGTTGCTGTAACACCCTGGTAGCCCATGTGAGTGTCTCCGGGGTCTCCCGCGGTTGATAACCGCCCGATCCCTCTCACCGCAGGCATTTCGGATGGGCCGGGTGCTCGGGCCGGCACCGTCCCACGCGCCGCCCGAGCTGCTCCGAGGCCCACGTGAGCGCGGCTGGGCCGTGCTCGCGGGCTGGGTGGTCCGTGGAGTTACGGACTTAACGCCTGGCCTCTCCAAAGGAGCTGGGCTGCCGGTGCAGCGTTTCGGACGGCTGGCGCCCGTGACCGTGAGCGGAGGGGCGCTTAGAGCAAGCCCGGAGCAGACCCCGAGCACGCGCTCTGCATCCCTCGGAGAGCCGCGGCATCTCCGCTCGCGGTGGGGTGCTCTCCCACGGCCGTGCGCGGGCCGCGGCGTCTCTGACGGCCTGGCCCACGTGTGCAGGGTTGGAAGGATGTCAGATGGCACCGCGCTGCAGAGCGCCCTGACGCGACGTTTGGCAGCCTCCTCCGAAGCCCCGGCTTTCGATAGCTCGCGACGGCGTGAGCAGCTCCGTGTCTCCCCAGCCCCGGCGTTTTCGGGGTGACCACGTCGCATGGGAAAGGCTTAATGAGGAGGCAAAATGAAAAGAGCCACAAATGCATTTTGGTTTTGGTCCGCTGAATCTCTCCTGGGAGTTTTTTGAGTCCCTCCTTGTGTGGTTTTTGCCTGCCTGGCAATTCGGAGGTTTTTCATGCTAGGGAGGAAATTATAATAGGTGGATTCAGAAGGGATTTGGTTCCTCGTGTTATGAGCTAAATACGGAGAGGTCTGACGGGAGGAACAAGTTTAATCTGTGGATGAAGATGACTTTCAGAGCTTTGGATGAGGAGCTGAGAGTCTGGAGGCCCCGATGTCACCTCCCTGAGAGGCAGCTCCAGGGACACTTTCTGAGGAGGAAGAGACCCAAGACATGGGGAAGATTGGATGCTTACCTCAGGGGGAAATCGGCTTGAATCATGCCAAATCAGGCTTGCAAAAAATAGCCTCTGATTAAATGATTATGACACTCTGCAGCAGGTTAATCATTGATGGTGGCTGAAGTTCTGCAAGAAGCATTGCATTTTAAAGGACATTTTTCAAAAATCCCTTTGTGTTTCTTTCTTTGAGCCTTTTTATGCACAGGTTCGTCTGTTAGTAGGAGCAGTGAAGAGCCTCTTGCCCAGTGGGGCCTCTGATATTATCCCAAGGCACAGAAAACTAAGAAACTACTGAAGACTCCGCAGTTCCTGAGGTGCTGCGTTGCTGAGGTCTTTTTCCTCAAATCCCCCAGAGTGAAAACAGCATCGCAGAGCTTGGCAGACCCTTTTAGGAGACGTTGTGGGGTTGGAGAAGCCCCTCAAGGTGGCACCTTTCTCGGTGGGACCTGAACAGAGGAGGTCCTGCACGGGCGAGCTCATGCGGGCTTGAGCAGCATAACCTGCCTCCGACCCCGGTTACGCGCCGGCTTTGAACCCGGAGCTGGTGGCCGTGTCAGCACAGCGCTGTCCTCGGAGGCGTCTTGGCTTGGGCGGCCAGCGGAGCAGCACAGCCTTCGGATAAGAGAGAGCTCGTCCATCCGGCGCGAGCGTGGGTCTGTCCGCAGAGCCTGCGTAGACGTATTGGGTCCTTTGCTGGAAGGTCGCGTTCCTGCTCCATCTCTCCCGCTCGGCTCTGCCCTCCCGTGTGCCATGCAGCCGCCGTTCAGCCTCGTGCCGGCGTTGCCTCCCGTAACCCCCCTGCACGAACAGCCCGAGCCCGGGGCTTCCTGGCACCTTGCAATGGCAGCTCTTTGTGTCGCGCCGTCACGCTGCTCCGATTCAGCTGCAAGATTTTAGTGCCCGGGTTCAGGGAACCTTTTTCCTGAGCTTAGCACCAAGGTAAATGCATGTTTCTAAAACTGGGTAGGTTTGTAGAAGCATCTGAACACATCTTCAGCTGAATCTAGTCTTAGATGTTAAGTTGTCATTTGCATTAACAGCCCTATGGTTCACCAGGACCCCGATAACGCGTTAGGTTAGCTACAACTTGTTTTTATTCCAGTGCGTGGACAGGAGCACGTGTCGTGCTGGCGAAGCCTGCTGCGTTTTGCAGAGATCTGCCGGAGGCTTAGCAGCAGTAGCCTCTCCGAGATAGCGTTCCCCAGGCACCATGTGTCGCACTGGAGACCGAGGCTGGCAGCACGTGGAGTTGTTGGGTTTGAAGCCTCCTTTGGGTTGTAACTCCTGCTAACGTGTTTCGATGGCAGCATGTCCTGACAACCTGCAGGCTCGGCTGGAGACAACCTGACCATACTTCGTATGTTAGTTCATAAGCTTCTGTAACACAATATTTGCTTGGACACAAGCACAGTTAAGTCCACAAACAGATGCTAAAAAGATAAACATGGCTAGTCAGCCTTTGTCCCAACCCTCGAGTCAATCAATATGTCCATTAATCTTTTATTTCAAAGCAAATCCCTCAAACTGTTACAGTGTAAGTTTTAATATTGCTGTTTTTAATTTCTCCTGTTACTTGTGGGAGTTTATCTGAGTAGGGGCTTAATCGAGCAGCGTCTTCCAGGGCACAGATTTCCCCGACCCGGCTCCACAAAGGCACCGCTTGTTTCTGACACTGAAATGGGGCAAAGCCTTTCCCAGAGGAGCACTGTGGTGATCTTGCCTGAGGTACTTTCGTCTTGTATTATGGCATAATTAGATGCAATGCTATTATGGTTTAGGGTTTAAATATGGGTAGTCGAAGTTCACAGGAGAATTCGCTTTGCACTATCCTCATCTGCTTCTCTTTGACTCGACCTAGACCCAGACTGACACGGTGAGAACAGATCTGGCTTTGTCTAATGGCTGATGAGGCTTGTTGAGGGCTTCGAAATGTCGTTCAGATTTATCATTAGTTTCTAGTTCTCTCTAATGGTGTTGGCTGACGTTAACAAAGATTTGAGGAACTGTTACTAGAGGACAAGGAGAGATTTCTGCTCTCCAGCATTTCCAGGGCAAGTCTGCAAGCGCTCTAAGGGAGTCGCTCTGGATTTGCACCACTAATGGTGGTCTGAGACTGACCCAGTGTCATAAGTGACTGGTTTGGGTCTGGAGCAACCTTAAGGGTATAGATTCATCGAGAGTGATGAAAATTAACATCCTCCCGCCCATCCGCCATATCGCGGTAACTGCCTCCGTGTCCGTCCTTAGCCTGTCCCGTGGAGCTTTAGCTTCAACTTTAAACCAAACTTTTAGTATGCTGGGAATAAAGGTGGCTTCCTTGTGGGCTTGTGAACGCAAGCAGGCAAGAGGCCAAAACTGCTCCAGGCCTAGTGGGAAAGGATCAAGCAAAGAGCCCTTAGCTCTGCAGCTGAGTCAGACGGCAATTACAAAATGCCTGGGTTGCAAAACACATTTGCAGTGTAGATGGGGCTTTAAATATCCAAAGTGAAACAACAGAAGAAAGCAGCCCTCCTTCTCCAGAGCGAAGGGGCAGCAGGTCTGAAGAACTGCTTCTCCGGGGCGCGAGGCTTAGCAGACAGGGTTTCACAAAGACAAAGCGTGCAGAGCACCTTATTCTGCCTGTCCACCTGCACAAACACCTCTCCCCTTAATGTTATTAATGCGTCATTAAATATTCTGCTCTGCAGATGGCAAAGAGAGGAGCAGCCTTTAAAACTCTGTTTAATAAGAGCAGTGCAGCCTTTGTCTCTTCTCTCAAGGATCTGTGACGAAGGGGTAAGAAATGGAAGTTACAGACCAACAGTTTCTTGTGCTTGAGCTCTGACTCCTTTCTTTCCCCGGTGTAATTGGTTCCACATGAGTATGATCTGGTTGCACAGGGGGGTTCGTTTGTCAAGTGGAAGTACAGCCCAGCTTAACCCTGTCTTCTCTGCCTGCTCAGAGTGAGGGTGCACAGAGAAAAAGGAGGGCCTGTTGTTGAATACGTTTGTCCAGCACTGAGAAGCTGGGGTGCAGTTAGAGTTGATGCACTGATTTGCATTGAACCATAGGGCTGAGAGCAAGAAAGAAAAGGACGAAGTTTGGAGGGAGTGATACCTACTCCATTGGGCAATATCAAGCTTGTTGAACCACAGCTGTAGAGGTAAGGCTTCCGTTCCTAGCTCTGCCACGTATCTGCCGGACAAGCTTTCTGGTCGTCTACTCCCAATATGTAACCCGTGAATACCAGTATTACTTCTTTCAACAGTTCACGTTGAGACTTTCCTACGCTCTCATCTTTGGTGTAGTGCCAGGGCAGTTAAACTCCCCTTGGAGTGCAGGTTCCCAGGGACAAGAGCTGTGAGCCCCCTGTGCAGGGGGGCAGCTTGGTTTTGCTGCAGGAACAACAATAAGGTGCCCCAAATGTTTTAATTTAAGAGCCAGGTATTGCAGATGCTTTCTCACAGATAAATGAAGACCTTCTTATGCAAGTACCTGCACAAAAGGTGTCTCAGTGTCAACACTTGAACAAGGATGAGTTTCTCTGGCTGTGACCTTGCCTAGGGGATGGGAGCGCTGCACAGCCTGTGTCTGGGCTACAGTTGTACCATAAGGCAGTAGCACACCAGGTTCTCCAGTGTGGGATGGCCACAGGGAGGGTAGGTGGTGCTCACTGTTGATGCAGGCCTTACAGGAGTCTTTTGTGTTTAGGGGTCCATCTCCTGTCTGTGTTTCCAAACAGAGGAGTAGCTTCTTCAGCCTGGTAGTGGTGTTATCCAGGTGATCCCAGTGAGAATAGGACAGTAGTCTTTGGTGGCAAGAAAAGGAGGAGCTGAATTGGCTCCCATCTCTATCCCAGCCCTACTGCTCATTGCCATGTCCATGACGTTGGCCAAACGCAGCAAATAGCTGTGGTTGTCCCATGATGCAGGCGCATGGCCTGTGGTGCCCTGCAGTCCTGCCCTGGGTGAATGCCAGACTGTGTCCCTGGCACGTGCTGGCTTGATCCCTGGCACGTGCTGGCTTGATCCCTGTGTGCTCCAGGTCCCTTTGGAGCAATACCGTTGTGTGAAGGTACGCTGAGGGTGGCACCAGGGGCCTGAGATGATGGTGTGCATCACGGATCAGTGATAGATACAGTCAGAGACCTCGGGATCGAATGCCCTGTACAGCAGAGATCCTGGACGTGGAGCCTGGGTCTATGCAGGAGAGCTGTTACAAACTCTTTGGTATTTCAGTGTCACTGTGCTGCCCTGATTCCCCTGCCTGAAAACAAGGAGATCCTTGGACCAGCAGAGCTGTCTGGCAGTCTCTGGTCACACTGCTGCTTCTGAACCAAAGGGAGAGATGTGAAGCACTTGGACCCCTCTAACACCCTTCCCGCGGGAGTCTCTGCTAGCAGGACTAATGTCATTTGTCTAAGAGAAGAGTGAGCGAGCAGTGCGATATAGGAGAAATACTCACTTATTTAACTTGTCCCCCAAAGAAAAATCTTTTATCTTGTCCTAGTTCTGACGAGATTGAATAAAGCAGCGTACTTTCCTGTGTGCCAGACAGCAGTGCTTGCTTTTGTCAAGATTCATGCCCTCTCAGCTGGCTCCTGCCAGAAATATTTAGGTTTCAGAGTGATGCTCAGGTGTCACCAGTAAGAAGTACTGGTGTTCAAACTCCCTGTAGCCTCAGGAAACTTCGGGGATGCTAGTGGCAGCAGGGACCCTGCAGAGGGAAGGACTGTCCTGTGGACTCCTGCCTGTTCTGGAGCAAGCCCTGTGCCAGTTTGTGGAGATGCCACCTTCTTCTAAAGGGGTTTCTGCCATGTTATTCTTGCTCAGAAGAGAACCCACCCCAACTGCTGCCGTACAGGCAGCTCTGTAGCTGCTAAACTGCACGTCAGCATGGCTACGGGTGACGTTGCTTGCTGGGTTTTGCCTGCGTTTGCCCCAGTTCTGGCTGAGGTTGCTGAGCTCTCTGGTGAGACAGCTGATGAACAAGACTGATAATCTGGGGCAGAGCCCCACTGAGAATCGAGGTGGAAGATGCGACGCCTAGAAAGCACTTGTCGTGGGCAGAGTGTGTTTTGTGGCTCTCCAGCTGTCCTGCACTGTCGTGCAATAGGTTATTGCCTGCCACTGTAGACTGATCTGTTGTTGCACCCAGTACCCAAACTGATCTTGGTAACTGGGTGGGAACTGCATGTTTTAGCCTGAGGGACCAGCCTGATTTGCGTCAGGTTGGTGGACAGCTTGCAAGTACAACTATCTCCTCTGTGTAGATTTGCTACCACGTGGAGGTGGTTGTGTGTCCTCAGTGTATGTTTAACTTTTACAGAGTGACGTGTTTCTTCTCATGCAAAGTTATCAGTTAAACAACAAGCTATTTTGCTTTTTTAAAAATAAAGAGCACGAAAGTCTTAATATGGGTACAAGAGTAAAGCAAACGAAAGTACTGTTGTTCCTATTGGGGGCTTAGCTTTGTACTCAGGGATTTTCTTCAGAAACTTCTCCTTCCACTTCCTTCTCAGTTGGCCATGCTGTGTACTGAGACTTAGCACACTGGTACTTGCCCTACCAAGATGGGGCTGCCACAGAAATAAAGAACAGGACTCGGGTAGTGCGTGTAGCAAGGAGCCTGACGTCTGCCAGGGTAGCATCCTTCAGAAATCGCTTTCATGGGACCGGGCGCCTGAACTCACGGTAGTCTTTATTAGTTACCCCATCGGTGACAGGGATTCCCGGGAAAGGTGGAGGTTGCAAAACCTTGGTTGGTTTGTTTGTTTTTTTCACTGATTGAGTAAAGCTTGTTGGCCTTTATTATACGTGAGGCTTTCAACTGCAGTAGACTGGGGCATCTGTTGTCTTGCTCATGCCCTCTAGTGTTGCATGTAACCATTGGAGAACATTTCTAGGAGTTACTCCCCTTGCTAGGGACCCTGAACTGTAATATCTTGCAAATTTTGGATTTAAAAATAGGAGGATTCATACAAAAAGATAACACACAATTAGTGTTGTTTTCTACAATCCATGAAGACTGTGCACAAATACCACAGCAAACTGGACTGAGAGGGTAGACGGCCTCTTCCACATTAGCTGTTTTGGGAAACAGCAGCATTCGTCACAGCACAGTGCTCTTCATCCGCTCTGCAAATGACTCCAGCCGTGTAAACGGCAGATACAGATTTCCTGTCCCATCTATAAATGCAAAGCACTTGGTCCCTGGGAGGATACGGTCCACAGCTCTGCAGTGCGTCACTTAAGCAAGCAAGGAGATGAATGCTCATCTGCTCTCTGCCTGGAAACCATCAAGCGTTGGAAGTGATAGCAGTGGTGGAGGACAACAGGGATGGCCTTTCACCGCCCGGGTGTCAGCAGCACTGGGGGGATGCTGTGAGCAAACGCTTAGCTACCACTCTTGAGAGGTCACTGCAGAGCTCTGTTTTGTAGCCAGTATCACTTCCTCCTGTAGAGCTCACTCCCTTTGCCTTGTTGCTCACCCTCTGCTTAGCAGGGAGAGTATCCAAAATCATGGAGAAAGCTGTGTCCATTCGTTGTGCTGGGCAGCTGGCTGTTTGATGGGCCAGGTGCATGTGCTCATCCCGCCTTCACCACCGTTCCCGCACTGTCCAGGCCTGATCTCAAAGCAGGACGGCCAAGTGCTCCGTCCATCCCTGAGATCACTGCAGCCGCCGGTGTGGCTGTTGCCTGGTTGAGTGCAAGGAGGGAGACTGCTCCCTGCGGGTCTATGGGATCCTGGAGCACAGCAGCAAGATCTGGGCTAGAAAAATATATTTGTTGAAGGGGAGAGATTCATCTAAGTGGAAGAGATGGAGGCAGCCCAGTCTCTGCTGTGTACGTGTCTGCAAGGTCTCATGTGAAGATGCAGGAACCTGGGCAGGTCCTCCCGAAGACGACACTCTGCATTAGGGAAAAAGAAAGATTTGCACATCTAAACTCCAGATCCATCTTTTTTACTATGGAAGCAAACTGCTCTGACTGTCTCCCTTTCTCTTTCCAGCTACGTTTGGGCAATCTAAAGGTCAGGCTGACTATTCCCAGTGAACATCAAAATGGGTAACGCAATGCATCGTGCTGCGTTAGCAGCTGGCCAGCCCATCTCTCCCTCCAGACTTTGCTGCTTGCTCCACCAGGGTCCAGGTGGCCGCAAACCCTCCTCTTGCTTTAGGAATGTGCCAGTATCTGAGATCTACAAAATGATGACATGGAGTAACCCATCGACCTCTGCCAAGTGTTTTGCTTCAGACGTAGCATCCAGGTCAGTGTTTGGGAGAGCGGTTCTCCCAGTCCTGTTTGGCTGAGGCCTCTGGTGTTCGCTGTTTGCATCGCCTGCGTTTGGTGGTCTCCCCTTGTAGGGGATCCGCAGCCACGCGTCCTTGGAAATGAAAGACCGAGTTTCTTGCGTGCAGCAGCTGGATTTGGTGAGATGCCCTTAGCAAAGAGGAGCTTTGTTAATTTGGGTTTCAAGCAGCAAGGAAATGGAGATGGGGTCCTCGTCGCCTTGCCCCGCTCTGCTTATACACAGGAACAAGAGAAGACGGAGGGCATATGTGCAGCCTACACCAGGCAGTGCTTTTTGGCTGTGTGAGGATCCTGTTGTAGGCAGGGTGTCAAGCAAGTGATTGATATCGGCTTGCCAAGCAGAAAGCGTAGGCGGGAAAGCGAGTGCATTTCCCACAAGCTCACGGCAGCGAGGGGGCTCCGCGTGGGCTCTGGGTGGTGTGCGGCAGGCTGGATCTTGCAGTCCTGCTTCGGCTTGGGCCTTCTGCCCCGTCAGCTGCAGCGCTGGCAGGAGAGGCAGGTGGCAGAAGGACCAATGCGGGGACCCACAACGTTGGCAGAGAGAGCTCCAAAGGGCAGAGGAACTCCACTGCATGCCCAAAGCCAAAGAGGGAGGAGACCACGAGACTGGGCTGAGCGGTGACTCACGCCGAGCAATGCTGTCGGTGGCATTTAGGCACGTGCAGATGGAGATGGGAGCACAGTGGGCTTTATACAGGTGGTCAGCACCGGTCAGGTACTTTTCACTGATTGCCGGTGGCTTTTAGGTACAAAGCCATGCAGGTGCTCTTAAACCAGCCCTCCTGACGCAAAACCATGCCTTGAAGCATCTTAAATGATCTGCATAATCTGGCCTGCTACCCTCCCCCCCCCCAAACAGTTTCCATTGCTTCATGTTTTTGACCTGGAAACGGCACAGAAATCGCCAGCGTGGCTGATTGATGGTGTCCTAGCTGTGGAGCGAAGTCAGACTTCCCCGGTAATTGTTTTAGACCCCTCCGCAGTTTCGCGTGTCTTTTGACCGGGAGGTTTTGTTGACTCTGCTGCAGGCTCCAGCGCGCACAGACGTGATTCTGTGCATCCGAGGCCCCCGGGCAGGCTTTTGGGTCATTACTCTCCCATCTCTGGAGCCTGCTTCTTCCAGGGCTCAGGAGAGCTCTCCTCTGTCAGCCCGTCCTCTCGGCTGCCGAGGAAGGAGTATGTGAGCTGCTGCACGGGCGTGATGGATGCATCCTCCTAGACCCAAGCGCGTTTCAGCAGCCGCTCTGGTGCCTGTCAGACACCGGCGTAGATGACAGTAATCTGTGGTTACTCATTGCATATGAGCTTGTTCCTCTCCCCGAGGGAAGCTTTGCTTTCCTCCTGACCCGGGAGTGCTCTTGGGCGCCTGTCTGTGTTTTCCGCTGCCACCGTCCTGCTGCCGTGAGCCACGGGAACCGCCGTCGGCTTCTGCTCGGGGGCTTCAACTGGGAGCAGGATACGCGGGCCCTCCAGGTGGGACAGCCTGGGACGTGCCGCGTGGTGCTTTCAGCCATCGATATTTGTCTGTAAAGCGTGTGATGAGTGGTGCCTCCAGCTGAATGAAGCTGGATACTCTACCAGCTCGTGCCTTGGCACCTAGTTGGCTTCTGCAGGCAACAGCATCAGACCTTTTGGGTGCTCAGCACTAACAACAGCCAGCGGCACAAGGGGGGGAAGGGCACATGCCGGAAAAAGGCATGCAAACCCCTCCGGAGCCCTTTCTGCTCCTTGCAGCCTTTGGGCACCACCTTTTCCCAGCCTTCCCTCCCGACGTCACGAAATGGGTGTCCTCGTGACTCTTCCTGAGCATCTCTGTGTGGTGAGGAACCCTGGAGAGGATCACCTCTCCATCGCACACATGTTGACTGCTGTGAAACTCCTAGATCTGGCAAAGAAATAGAAAAAGATTAGCTCTCGCTCCCGCTGCCACCGAGGAAAAGCTGCACGGGACGTGCGTACGCACCCGCTGCGTTTCTGAGACTGGGGAAGGGGAGGACCGCTCTGGTTTGTGTTTCATCTGAAGTGAATCCAATCTCTCCCCTGACTGCAGTGTCGCACTGGGACTTGCTGTGTTACCCTGACTCAGTAACATGCTGATTTTTAATTAACTTTTGACTTCTAGTTTAAAGGAGCAGTGTACAAAATAGTTATTTACTTCATTTGAAAATTCTTTTAATCGTTACCATAATTATAGCTTCCTGCTCTTTTTTTGGACATTTTTCTTAGCAGGGGGAAGGGAGGGGAGGAGGGGGAATATTTGCCGTTCTCCTTGTGGTTATCACATCCTTCAAATTACTAAAAGAGGCTGGGATAATAGGTCTAGTGATTATATATAGGCACCATCTGCTCTGTTGCTGCTTCCTATCAAAGTGCAGTTAGGAGGGTGCAAGAAGGATATTTTCTCCCCAGCTATATTAAGACTCTGTTTCCATCTCAGCTCCAGAGCAGAGCTCTCTGAATGCAAATGGATCAAACGCACTGTAATCAATGGCTCATTTTTGGCAGCCTTGAAGCTGAACCTTTTTTTTCTCTCTTTTTTCCTCTCTCAAGTTTGTTATTCCCATTTGTTGTGCAATTCTGTTAAAGGCGAGCTGCTCCGCGTTTGATGTTCTCTTGTAACTATAGTCCCTCCGTTTGCTGAGCAATATAGTCTTTTATTAGCCAGCTCAGGGATCTGTGTTTTAACTCAAGCGCAAGGCAGCGGCTGTTTCTGAGGATGCTTAGGGCAGGTTTTTAGCACACAGAGGCTTTCGGTTGGTAGAGGAGGGAGAAGGCTGTGCTGAGTTGACATGGGGCAATAACGGGGAAGGATTAATGCCGGTATTACCACAGCAGCTCTGATTACCCTGTTTTCCAGTGGAGATTGTCATTGCAAAGCACTGCTGTTTGTGTCGGTATTTTGGGCGATGGATGGAGTCACGAGACGTTGCGGGGTGCTAGCTAGCAACTGCGCTGTAGCTTTTGCATCTTCTCGCGCGGGGAGCTGGATGCTGCATTTGCCGGTTGATGGTGCTGGGGACCTAACAGACTTTTCTGCTCTCCTGGAGCTGGTAAGATTTTACACTCTTCAGAGAAAAAGACCCCCCTGTGAAGAAAAAGCTAGAGGAGAGGAACCTAAAGTCTGGGAAACGAAGGGGCAGGTAACGTGACGTGGAAGACGGCGACAGCTCAGATCGTGTTGTTGGGACAGGGCATCTGAGCTCCGGTTCAGCCCGAGTGTCTCGATTAGCTGAAGGCCGACGGGAGCTGATATGGCTGAAACAGAGGAATTTGTCTTGTGGAATCTGGGCCATGGTGCCTGCAACAGAGGAGGACGGAATTACTTTTTTGAATGAGTGCAAGTTGGTAGAAAGAGGAAGAAAGAGGAAAAACAGTGATACTCCTTGGCACCAGGTTTAAACAGGTTTAATGAACCTGTTTGCAGGCAACGTGCATCCGTGCAATGCTCTTGGATATCTCCTGTTGACAGAAAGGCACCGAGGAAAGAGATTTCATGCATCGCGTTGCAGTTTTTGAGGCTCGGTCAGCGAGCAGGGAGGAATTTCCCCAGGAACCGAAAGCACAAATCAGTAAACTCTGGGGTAACTAGCGAGACTTGGCTCAGCGCTGCAGCGTTGTTATTAATGGCCTGGGATTCCCCAGGGGCGAGCACTGTTCTTCTGTGGTTTGTATATAAATGTATGAGAGAAACCACACTTGTTGGCCTGGAGATCAGGGCGTTGCGTTTACCCGGCAAACGGAGATGGTGCGGTTTAGGGCAGAGCCTCCTTGCAACGTTCCTCTGACCCTCCGTCCTGGGTGCTCGTTCCCGTCCGGAGCCATCGCAGGAGCCGGTTTCGTCTCTTCGTCTGCGTGTTAAATCGCTGTCGGGGTCTGCACCCCATCTACCGTGGTCCTCCAGCGGAAGGCAGTCAGATGGTCTGGTGGAGACCCAGCAAGAAGCTCAAGAGAAGTTCCTGGGTTTCTGCTCTTCCCTGCAGCTCGCCAGGCCTCCTTCCAGAAATGGGTCTCTCGGGATTACCAAAGCCACAAACCAGCCGTATTTACATATCTTTAGCAGTACCCAGCAGCTGCGGATTTTTATGCACCCAGCTTGCTGCATGCATGGGTGGGGAGGGCTTGGCGTCCCGGGGCCCTGGCCCCGCTGTGACATGATGGAGTAAATAACCATGATGGTGATTCCTGCAGCCAGGGCCAGGCCGGGGGTCGGCAGGAGCTCGCGGCGCCCGCCGGGGCCGGCAGCAGGACTTCCCCCCGCTTCGGCCCGGCCGAGGCCTCGCGTGCTCTGCCTGGAGAGATCGGCAGCAGAAGTAACAAACGGGTTGTTGTTGCTCTAGCCAGGCTTTTCCTTGAATGGGAAACCGCATGTTAAAATGCCCTTTTTTAATTTGTTTGACAGGCTTTTTCTGCAGCCCGTGTTTCTTCCTGAGTTCTCTGGTCAAGGCAGCACTCTGCTTATATCTGTTTTTTCCTTCTAACGCACTCAGCTGCCCAGCGGTCGCTTGCGTTTAGGACGGTGGGTTCCCCCCGCGGCTCGTGTCTGCCTGCGGTCCGGAGGCTTCTCCGGCACGGCGCCAGTGGAGTTAGAGTCAGCCTCAAAACTGCGGGGAGGAAAAAACACGCAGAGAAAAGACTCCAAGGGTGAGAGGACATCGCGTTGAGAAATGTTCTGCCAAGCTCTGCCTGGTCCACGCTTCAGCTCGGTGTCTGCACGGGTAGCGCTGGGACTGTGCCGCCCGGGAAGGAGTCGAGCGCCAGCCCGCAGCGCCGGTCCCTGGCCTTTGTTTTAGCGTCCTCGGCAAAGCAAGTCGGAGAAACGATGAAAAAGCTGCAAGCCCTGCTTTGGCCGGACCGGGGTAGTCTTCCCGAGCGGGTGATGCCTGCTGCTTTGAGTAGCAACGGGGAGGGGGAACGGACGGATCTGAGCTCGGAGAATCGAAGGCACTGCTTGATATTCCTCCTCCGTGCGGGTGCATCCGGCCCGCTCAGGAGGCCGTGCGGCCTCGGTGGGGTGAAAACACGATCCGTGCTTTATGTAGCAGATCACTTGGGATCCAGCCGCTGCTTTGGGTACCTTTTCTCACAGCTAGTTAGATTTTAAGCACAGGGTTACAGAGCAGGAAAGGAATAGCACGTGCGAGGACACTTTGAGGATGGACCACAACAAGGTTTATGGCCAAGGAAAAAAATAGGAGCTCCAAGCGCATCTCCAGCAGGGTTCAAGACGCACCTTGCAGCACTTTTTCTGTCTCCAGCGACGGGAGAAGGGCATTCTGCTTTGCAGTCCCCTGGTTTGGCCATGCACTGGTGAAAGAAAGGGTTGTGAGCTTGTTTTAAAAGTAGTCTGGGTTTCACGGTCTGCTAAGGACCATGCAGCAGTGGAGGGCATGCAGCAGACGTGCTCAACGTGCTTCTCCGGCGAGGGCCGGAAGAAACGATCGCACCAGCAGCTTAGTGCGTTGCCCCACGCGCGCCTCGCGACGGGCTTCTGCAGCGCTTTCAGCACAGCCAGGGATGACCAGGTTCCTTTGCTCTAATCACAGGAGCGGGTGGTTTTCCCCTTCTGTGGCACGGGCTGAAAAATTGGCCCGAAACCCTGAGAAACCACAACACAAACGCCTTACACTGCGCCACGCGGTCTTTAGCGAACAGAAGTGCTCTCGAAATTAGTTCTTGCCTACCAAAATAGGCACCACCACTTCAAAAAGGAAGAGAGGAAAAAATCAGCTCCCGCCTCCGCTGCCTGAGCTGTGCATGCCTCAGCAGCTCGAGATGGAGGGCTGCGGGGCTGAACAGAGCCCGTCTCACAGAGGAAGCACTCCCCTGCCTTCCAGCCTCAAAGTTTCTCCAAATAAGCTGAATATCTTCCGTGGTGCCGGCCCTCCGGGGGCTTCGCTCCGCTGTGTCTTTGCAAAGCGGCACCCTGCGAGGAGGAATCCTGCACACCAGCAGCCGGTGGAAACGCTTGCGTCCTGATTGTTATTTCTTCTCTTGTCTTTTAATTTTATTTTCCCTGGAAATACGAAGCCTGGCTTGGCTTGAAAGCTGAGACAGCTTATGCGACACCACGTTCCTCAGTGCCATTGGCTCCAGGCCATGACTCCATACTTTTTCCTAGGATGCAGAACAATTTGAGCACATATCAAAGCCTTGATATTTAGTGGCGATGGCCAGGTTGTGCCTGACCGTCGTTTTGAGGCTCCAAGGAGCGCTGGGATGGACCCGAGGGGGACCCGAGGGGGACCCGAGGAGCCTCCCTGCCGCTCTGCAGGAGATGGCCCCGGTGCAGACCGCGCGCCTTCTCACTGGTCCCCAGCACAGCACAGCGCGCCGGGGCATGGAGACCGGGCCAGCTCTTCCCCGCACGCCTCCGATCCGGTGGGTCCAGAGGTTCATGCAGCCTCTTCCCCTCCATGGGAGAGCGCAGCAGGGTCCAACGCGGGCGCTTGGCTCTTCGTGGAGCTCGTTATACCTGCGCTTTCGTACCGCGGGTGGCGTAAAGGAGGAGATGCTACTTGCAGTGCTGTCCTTGGAGTTCACTGGAAAGCTCTCGGTTAGGTCATTAATATGCAAAAGCCAGAAGTCAAAAAACATGAGTGAGGCCGTGCTAGTAGATTCGGGAAAATGAGACGGCAAGCTTGGTTTTCCACTGTTGGCCTGAATCTGCTTGCACGTCCTTCTTGGTCCTTTGGATTTTACAGTATGCGTTAGAGCGGGCAGGAAAACACTTAGGAACCGGTACTCACGTGCTCGGGAAGTTTGGTGCTTGCTGTGTGGCCGGTGGCACTGGAAACTCCTTTTCCTTCCGGAGTCGAGCGCGCGCGGGCCGTTTGCTCCCATGGGAGAGCGCCGGCGTGGGGGCCAGGGGACATCCCGTGGGACGGCTCACCGCAGCCCGTCTGAGAAACCTGCAGGCCATCGAGAGCAGGGCAGGAGCAGAACCGCGCTGACGCTTGCAAGATCGTTAGCTACATCCTCTATTTCCACAGGATACGGACACCGTCAGCGTCTTCATTAATATCACATCTGACGGTTAAAAAGTGAAAAACCTCAGAGAGAGAGATGTGTTTGTGCCATGCGGACACCGTCCTGGGGTCACAGCGCTTGTACCCTGCCAGCTAACGGGAACCGATGAGAGGGTTCAAGAAGCTTTCCTGTTTGCCTGTGTCCTTTACGGTCAGAAAAACTTAAATAAAGCAAAGTTAGGCCAATGCTGAGCTTTGAAGTGGGACTTCTGGAGGGGTTTCGCATGGGCAGGGTGGCAGCCCATGACCTTGTCTCACTAGCGATGGCCCATCTGGTGCGTTGGCCAACGTCCTCCACCGCGGCGCTTGCCCGCTTCGTCCCGGCAGGATTCACCGTGCGTCGGCGCAGAGCTCGGTGTCAGCCCGCCTCCGGTGGGAGCGGCGACGGCGTGGTCCTGCTCGCGTCCGGTTTAGGCAGGGATTTATTTCCAGCGTTTCCTGCAAGCTCCAGGTTCTCTTAGAAAGCGTGATTATAAAACCTGCGTCTTAGATGTTAACAGTGACGAGCGCCCATCAGGCCTGTTCAAAGAGACTGTGGCTTGACTCGTACTTTAGTGCAGCTGCTTGTGGTTTAGTAAAATGCAAAGTCTTTTGGACCCCGGCTTTGTGTTATCTCAGGAAAAGAGGTGGAACTACTTTTTGTGTGTTGCGTTGGGCGATTTCTAACCGTTCGTGACCGTCCCGTGGAATTCATTGTTTTTCCTCCAGCCAACGCCGGCTTCTAGTTGCGGGGTGCAAAATTAAGATGGAAGAGCAACAGTTTGCAAGGGCAGCACTGCTCAGGAAGCAATCCGTGCTGGATTTAAGAAAAAAAGAAATTCTCTTGCTTGGAAAAATCTCTGCAGGGAGACAATGGCTTAAAGACAGCAGGATTTCAGCTGGCGCGCAGCTCGTTGCGCTCTGCAAGCGAGGATCACTTGCGTCTCCTGCCCTCGGGCTGCCCCAGCGCTTGATGCATCGAAAGCAGCTCGTGTTTTAGGTGACAAGACAGGGCCACAAAGACGACGCCTGGGGACCCGCGTGGGAAACACCGCCCACGGCCGTCTCTGGCGATCTGGGTTTTCTCACCATGGACGAAAGTGGATAATCATGTTCTGCGAGTCACGCGCAGGGCTTCACGGGCGCTTGCATGCCGCCTTCCTTCCTGGCTCCCGGCAGCTCCCCTCCATGCAAAGGACACACGTGTTTCCTGAGCCAGGAGGCTTGTTTCCATTGGCAGATTTTCCAGGAGAACAGACTTGGGGTGGTTTCTCCCCTCCGGGCGTTTGGCATCTCGGGCGCGGACGGGACACCAGGGCCGCACGGCTCTGTGCTCTGCGCTTGCAGTGAGTTTGGAGGCTGCAGTTCAGCCAGTGGACGTCTCGATGACCTTGACAACTTACCGGCTATTCTTATCCCGCGTTTCCTTTTTTTTTTTTTTTTTTAACGTCAAATATTTCCTTCTCCCGGGACGGTGACCTGGGAAGCCAGGCAGCGGTGCTACAGGAAGAGCAGCAAGGTGTTGTGACGCCGAGGAGGACGTGACATCTCCAGGGCCCAGCTACGGCGCTGCTCGCGGAGCACGATTACAAAGCCGAGAGCCGCGGTGTTTACCTTCCCGCTGCGCTGTCAGAGCCAAAATAGCTCGCCCAAGAAGACCTTCTTAAATATATCCATTTTCCTGTCAGGAAACACCACGACTTTAGGAAATGGAGTGCTGCTCTGGAAACTATCCCAAGTCCTCACTGACATCCTCTTCTGTCGAGACACTTCTGGAGGACCTTTCAACCATTGCTTGATGGAAAGGGGATGAATTTCTTAGCACGAGCCATTGCCTTTGCTTCCCCGAGCTGGGCCAGCGCCTGGCTGCGAGTCCCCGCCCAGGCAGACTGCAAAGGCTGCAGAGGTTTTTTGGCCGCGGTCATCAGAGAACAGCCCCCAGTATTAAGTCCAACCATTTCCATTCAGTCTACTGCAATAAAACATGGGAATAAGTGTTTTATATCTTAAAGCCTTAGGTTAAAGTATATTAAATGTCTTTATACTTAGCTGTCATGAGCCAGGTTAATGACTTCTATGAACAAGGGAATTTGAATTTTGTCAAGTCAATAGACCAACCTTCTCATATATTTTTTACAGGAAACAAAGACAATTCTTCAATATCCGTCTTCTCCTCCTCCTTGTATTTCTCCCTATTAACAAACAAACCAAAGATGTCTAAATCTTTAAGGGACTCCCTAAAAATTAATGAGACAGTATGTAAGAAGAATACTGAAAAATGGAGTAGGCAGAAGCTCAGACCATTCAGCAAAAGTTGTATTTAAAGATATATTCAAGATTAAGCATTTCTGTCAAAAAGTGTCAGAAAACCTAAGATTTTCTTTTGTTAATACTTTACAAACGTAAGAAATTCTTCTCTACTTGACTGCAAGTCAAGTAAATACCCTTCATTTAAAAATTCCTTCTTGAGAATGAATTGCAGATCACAAGAGTTATTGTGGGCACTTTTCTAGCATTGCTAGTGTTATTTGTTAAAACAAATTGAACGTGGTTGTGTCAGAATTTCAGTCCGGTGCTCTCACTACTAAAGACAGGCTGATTGAGTCCAAGAGCTTAGTGGGAACCAGGAAAGATTAGACATCATCTGGATAATAAGTACCTCCACGGTTATGTTAGGCAGAGGGATAAATGCTCATGCTGGAGGTCCTGACCAAAGGGAGAGACAGAGAAGCTTCCTGCGGGTCTATGTGATGGCAAAGTTGTCCAGTTGGGGAATTTTTATGCCTTTCCCAGAAACATTTGGTTCTGGCTACTCTCAGGGACAGGAGACAGGTCTAGGTGACTTTAGCGCAAGTCTTTTGTGCGAGACAGAAGATAACCTGGGCTCGAGGGCAGATGACACCCAGCAGCCGAACAGCAAGCATCCTCCTGCCGCTCCGGTTTGGGGCCGTGTACGTAACCGTGCACTGGATGCCCGGGAAAACCTCAACGGTTGCTCGGGTCTTGTTAGGAACTGAGTCCGTGCAATTCCTTTCCCGAAGCAAGGGGCCGAGCTCGTGTAATCCTATCTTGTTGCAGGTACTCCTGTCCCCCCGGTTTCCTAGTAGGCAAGAGGAGGAGGTCAGGGTAGGGTTGAGGTGGTCACGGCGAGACTGTCCTTCCGCAGAAGGAGCGGCGAGGCACCCCGATGAACCGCGACACGTTTTTCGGGCGGCTCTGCTGCATCCCGGGACGCGAGGGGGGAATAACCTGTTTGATTTTATTTTTTTTTCAGTTCTCTCAGGCCAGACACACCACAGCCCTTTGAAACGCTCTGTGTCCCTTACCCCACCCATGAATGTGCCAAACCAGCCTCTAGGACATGGATGGATGTCTCATGAGGACTTACGAGCTAGAGGACCCCAGTGCATCCCTTCCGATCATGCCCCCCTGTCTCCACAAAGCAGTGTAGCCTCTTCGGGAAGTGGTGGGAGTGAACATTTAGAAGATCAGCCTTCCGCTCGTAACACATTCCAGGAGGAAGGGAGTGGGATGAAAGGTGAGTGACAACCAGACGCCTCCCCCGTACCCCAACCCCGGCCAACGCAGGAGGCTTCGCCCCGGCTCCTCGCCCCCCGTGCGCCGGCTGGGGCGGCACCGGGCCAGGCAGAGATGGGAACGGAAGAGCCGTTTCCCTCCCATGCAATTTTCGCCTCTGTTTTTCCTGGAGAACCAGGCTTTCGCTCCACATACGCCCTGGCCGTGTTTAGTGCAACGAATGCTTTAACGCTGCGTGAACCTTGGTCGTTTTAGCATTTATTTCAGACTAAGCAAATGCACTGCAAGCAGCACGGCGGGTTCAGTGTGACAGGTTGGGTTTCCTTACAAGCAACGCGTGTTCCTGAGCCTCATGTGTTTCCATCGTGTGCCAGCAGCCTGTGTTATCCCGCTACGCTGCAAACTGCCCGTCTTCTGACAAGCTAGATTTTCTCCATGGTGTGAGGCTTTTAGCTGAGCTCTCTTTTTCTTTCTTTTTTTTTTTTTTTAATTACGGTGAAAATAGCTTAGTGTAAGTTTAGCAAGCCCTGTGTAATTTATCGCTGTGATGTTTGGTATGACAAGAAACCCACCAAGTATTTGGAGGAGTTTTGGCTTAAGATACTTCTCTGAACTGAACTTGTCCTGCGTTCTTCAGTTGTTTTTGTTTCCATTACGCCTGCATTTCACAGAGACTTGTAGCAATGAGATGCCTTATCCTGCTAGTAAGGCAGAAATGAAACCCCTGATGAAAACCCCTTCTTGCAGTGAATTCGCTAAAGAACATGTAATTGGGTAACTCAGCTAGCGTGTTTGGTCTCCAGTGTGCAGGACCACGAGAGGCTGCGTGTTCGTGTCTCCCAACATGCCGGGTTTTGGGCTTCCCGATGCAGCAGTGGCTCCGGCGGGGAACGCGGGGCCGCCTCGGCGTGCCGGGCAGGAGGGCATGGCCCCGTGAGAGCACGTGGAGAACCTGGGCTGGTGTCCTCCACCGACCCGCTGCGACGTCCCGTGAGATGCCGCTCGCGTAAGGAGCGTGGTGCATCGCGGCCCGGGGTCCTCTGCTGCTGTGGCTGGCTGGCCCCTCTCTCGTGAGGGTGATTGCTGTGGCCGTAGGTGCAGTCAGCACTGAGCGGGCTTGGGAGTCCAGCTGGAGCCACCAGGTCAGTGAAGCTTTTCTGGTCTTTAGGGTTAAGGCTACCTAGAGGGCACTGAGATCTCCAGAGCTAGGGACCTTCTGATGGACCTGCGTCCCACGGGCAGGGCCGTGGAGAGCGCCGGCTCCCCCTCCACCATCGACAGCCCCCTCAGCCTGGATGGGGAGCAGTTGCTGCAAGGCTTGTGCATCCCGCCAGCATCCTCCGCGCGGGAGCTCGTCGGGGCGTGGACTCGGGAAGGAGACAACGAAACCATGGAGAGCGGTGACGGGGAAGCCAGTGCTCCCAGGCGCCGAGGACATGTAGCCGAGACGTAGCCACAGGGCCCAAATGCATCAACGAGGAGCTCTTGGAGGGACCGGCCGGCAGGCAAGCTCCAAAAGGTCACAATAGCGTTTTGCGGACTAATCTGCAATCAGCACGGCGGGTGCCCCAGGCTTTCTGCACCCGGGGCTTGATCCTGCCTTCTGTCAAGCCGGTGAGACCCTTCCCATGAGTGAGTGGCGCAGAGGGGTCTGTTCAGCGTTATGTCGCGCCAGGTTTCTGCTGATAGAGCTGGAGAAGAGACTGCGGGGGACGTGGCTCTGTGCGATTAAAAGCTGCAGCTCTGGGACCTCCGTGGATAGAAATTTTCCAGTGTAATGCAACAGACTCCTCCTCAGCCTAAGCTGTACTTTCTGCCAAGTCTCTCCCATTGCCTTCCGAGAATAAAAGGCAAATAACGCAAAAAAAATGCAAAAAACAGAGATATTTTTGCCCAGGGAGTCCATGAGCAATAATCAATTAAATAAATTCCACGTATTAAGGCAGGCTGTTTGCCAGGTAAACATTGCCCGCAGCCGGTGACGCTGCCGCAGCCGTGTGTCTGCGCGTGCAGCCCCGCGGGGGCTCGGGCCAGGCGCTCGGGGTGCTGATGCACGAGGGCTCTCGCGCCACGTGCCGCTGCTGCTGTTTCTCGGCTTATTTTAGCTTTCACAGCGAGCACATGCTCCGCTCGCTAAGTAGTCATGCCTGTTTTCACATGATAAAACAGCTTCCACGGGACCGCTCGGGTCTAGAGGAAAACAGCAGCTAACCCGCGTCGCTCTGGCTGCCGATTGCCGCTGCGTAGCTAGGTGGTGGGTCCGGAGCAGGTGGCAGAATCGCTTGCTGTAAATTGTCTGTGCTGAGGGAATCCTGCTCCAGAAGAAATCACCTTCAGACTGCTTCCCCTCTCCTGCAGACGGGCGTAATTGTCCTGACAGCAGGATGGCTTGCGTCCACGGGGAGGAATTAGCTGTCTGCCGGATCCCGGCTCCTGCTGTCAGGGTATTTCAGCGGCTCTTCTGCAAAGCCCCTTCGGCTTCGCGCCTCTGCGTACGGCACGTCGTAGCTCCAGAGGTTGGAAGGGGTCTTGAGAGAGCACCTAGCCTGTCCCCTGCACCGAGGCACGATCAGCTCAGCCTAGCCCCTGCCTGGCTCCCAGCCTCCTCCGTTGACCCTCCCTGCAGGGAGGTTGCTTCCCTTCCTCGGGCTGTTTGCCCCCGTGCTTCACTGCCCTTCTCTGTAGGAAGGTCTGCTAGCACCTAACTTTAATTTCCCCTGTTGCTGATTCAGCCAATTTGCTTTTGTCTTCTTCTCAGGGAACATGCAAAAGCGACGATTCCTTTCCTGTCTGTACAGGAATCTTCATATTTGAAGACCGTTGTGTCTTCTCCCCGCAGTTGCATCTTCTTCAGACTGAACCAATCCAGTTTTTCCATTCTTTCTTCGCAGATCGTATTTTCTAGACTTTGGCTTGTTCTTGCTCCTCTGCTCTGGGCTTTCTCCAGAAGGTCCGTATCTTTCTGAAGGTGTTACCCAAAGCTGGACTCAGTAGTCCAGCTTCATCAGAGCTGAGCAAAGACTGGCTTCCCGTGCCATATAGACGGGCTCCTGTTGCCACACAGCAATAGGTTGCTCATTGTTTGCAGATGACCCAAAGCCGCTGGTTCTGTATGATCCATTGTGTCCCCAGATCTCTCCTGCAGAAAGTACTGCCTGTTCCCTGTGCTTTGTGCACTTCATTGTTCCTACATAAATGCACAACTTTGTGCATTTTCATTGAATTGCTTCTTATTTCATCTAGACCATTTTCTCCGTTTGCCAAGATCATTCTGAATTCCAGTCATGTCTTCCAAAGTGCCTGCAGGCTCGTACAGCTTGCTGTCATCTGCACCTTTAATAAGCTTGCTCTCTTCTCCATCCTCCAGGTTATTAATGAAAATATGGGTAAAATCAGACCAAAGGTAGACGCTTATGGAACATCGCTTAACAAATTCTTCCCGTTTTGCGGTTTGTCTCACCATCATCTTTCAGGAAGCTTTTGTGTGTCACAGAGCATCAAAGCCTTAGAGCTACGTAGCTGTGGGCATGGTGGGGGCACAGCGTGCTTCTCGCCTTCAGCCGCTCTCTGTCTCGCTGCACACCTTTCATCCTTCCTTGCCCATCGCAGGGTTTCGGTGTGGGGTTGTTCGGAGAAGGTGCTCCCGTGATACAGCGTACAACAACAGTATAGAAAGTCCCTGCTCCAAAGGGGTGATAAAGAGGAACGAGTTTAGAGAACAGAATTTTTTTCCTTTCCTTGCTGTTTGCAAGATTTACAACTTTCAGGTCCACCTGCTTTGACTGATGGGTTGCAACTTTCCTCGTTTCGGTGGCATCGGTGGCATTGGTGGCAGAGGCAGACACTCTGCCCTTGTTTAGAGGACCCAGCAGAGCCCGTCCCAGCAGCCAGCTCGGTGCACATCTGGAGGAGGGTTTGGGTCGAGCTGTGGGCGTTGCTGCTGTGAGTACGGCTGTTGCTTAGCAGCAGGTTCAAAACGGGCTGGGATGTGCTGTGCTGTAAGGGCACTTCTGAAGACATCCCACGTATATACTGGCTGCAGGGTGAATTGTTTTTCTCCAGGCCCGCTGAATTTCCCTGCCAGCAGACAGATATCTGTATGCTGGCAAAACTCTGGCATTTAACGCATATAAGAGACAATACATATGAACAGCATGGAAGTCCTCATTTTGCAGCTAGCATTAGACACAGCATTTCTGACAATTATGCCATGATTTAGCAATTAGGTCCTAGTAATTGGTGATTAAAGAGTAGCTCCATATGCGTACAGAGTTGCTCATTGCTCTGCGGGGATCATTAGGAAGTAATGGCTGCGTCCTGCAGGTTGACTTTCCAAGGACCATGAAATCACCTTAAAAAGGCCTCACGCCTCCCTTTTCCTTGTGAAAGGGGAAAGGAGCCCTGCCATTGCTGTGCAGCAAGGTGACTCCCTTTCCCCTAGCTGTCTCGTAGGATTGCTGTCGCCACCGAGAAGGGGGGGTTTGGGCCCTTTGTAGCCCCCAGAAGTAAGAGGCTGCCTTGGGAGACTAATGCAAAGGGAGAGAAGGGCTGCTCCTGTCCTCTGACCATCTGCAAAGCCAGAGGGTTGGTCAGGCCTGGGGATTCAGGGCTGGCTTTTCTGCATGGCTTATTGTGTGTGTGAGGTCCCAGACCAAGCGTCTCTGTGGACTCTCCTGTCGACATAAACGTGCACCAAAGACAGATGTTCCTGGGGGACACAGGATCAGGCCCTCCTTCTCAGGTGGCATCACTAAATGGCATGTTTTTGTTAAAATGAAGTTGAGATTCAAACATGCCAGTCCTTGCTCTCTCCACCTGCACTGGAAACAGAAGACTTTCTGTTGGTTACTTTTTATTTTTTTTTAAAGATTCCTAAAATAGCAGTTTGTAGGATTGTTGCACATCAGGATGTACGAAGAGGGGACAGTGCTCCAGGTGCAGGACCAAATTCTTCATGTACCAAAGTTTGGCCTAGGAGTGCATTTCTCTGAGAGGCCCAGGAAACTGCTGCCAGTGTAGGAACTACCATGTGGGATCAAACCAAAGGTCCATCTAGCCTTGTCTCCTCCAGTGACAGTAGGTGTTCGTTAGGGAGGAGAGATGAGACAGGTCTACCTTGCGTCTGTCTGTTCTCCTGAACTGGTGAGTGCATCCAGTCCGGAGGATGTCCCAGCCAGCCATGGGCCTGTCCGCCTTGAATTGTCTCATCCTTTCCCAAAGCAAGTACTGTTGTGGCCTCAGCCTTTGCAGCTGGGGTGCTGAGTGGCCTAGGAAGCTCCTGAGTTTGGTTACGGAAGCAAGGATTTTTGGATGCAGTCATGGAGGTTATTCTCCTACCTGTTGGGCACGAACTGCTCTAAGATGTAGCTGAAAGGGTGGACAGTTTTCAGTACTCGCATTTCCTCGGATTCTTGCACCCACCTCCACCTGCTTTCTCCATCTGAGGTGTAGATTTTAACGCTCTTTGGGGCTGAAATGCTGTTTTTGGCTTGTACTGCACCCAGCTGAGATTGAGCTCCTAGAAGTCTCATTGATCAGGAAGGGGGGCAAGGACTAATGGCCCCCAAACCCTGCCAAGCCAAGAGGAACCGAGGAGCTGGCTGGAGGGTGGTAGCCTGTGTCCCACCCCCTTCTCCCCCTGCACCCCACCGCAGGGGGACACCCCTTCATGTGGTCTGGTGTGAAGTTTTCCATATTGCAGAGGAAGGATCCCCCTCCCTGTAGAACCACATTGATGTCAGGAGAGTAAAGATATATAAGGAGCATCCTTCCAGCCAGGGCCCTGATGCGTTACACTGCAGGCAGCAACCAGGAAGGAAGTCATTTCGGTCAGTGGTCCGCAGTCACACTTCCAAAACGGGTTGCAGAACCATCTTTGGTGGTGTGTCATTTTTCCACATTTAAAGTGAAATGAAAACCTCTTTCTCTTCAAGCAGCTGTTTAAATTTTCAGCCCATACCATCTTCCCTCGTGTCATAAATCAGTATATGTCATCTGCAAAACAGCCATTTGTTCATGTTAAACTCAGCCCGGTGATGAGTTTCTGCAGGTTCCACTTTCCACAGAAAAGGGCAGTTAGAAGCTTGCCGGGGCTGGGGCAGTTTGCAGACGTAAAGCTGATTCTCCTTGGGGGCATCACCAACTTGGGCCGTCTACGAGCTGGTGTTGGTGTCAGGGTGACCAACACGGTTTTCAGGCTGGTGCTGAGCCACTTCAGCATAAACCTTAGTAATTATGGTGTATCGCGCACATAAATGAGGCCGCTGCCCTATTGCAGCTAGTGCAGTGTATATATTCATTTTTGCCTGCTCTAGCAAGGGCTTTTTCTTTATGTTCAGCTGTATTCTAAGCCTAGGACTACTCTCAAAGGAGTTTTGTTATGGCCTTCTCTGAGCCTGTATCCACCAGGGCTGGTGGGACACTCTGTCCTGGCTGCAACAAACCCTGAAACAAATTTCTATGATTTTTCTATACAATTTATCTTGGGCGTAACACTGATTTAAGTAACAGTACTAAGTGATAGCTTGAACAAAGAGGCTTCAAAAACCGGTAGACTAATTCACTGCAGCTCATCCACAGATGAGCCTGCATCCTCTGAGCAGTCCCTTGAAGTGCAGTCAGTGTCTGAAGCGGCAGCGGGGTAGCGGATGGCACGGGGAAGCCAGTGCCTAATAAACTCCTCGTGCTGTTGTTGATCTTATCGGGTGTCGTTAAACAGTGTCATAAAATAAAAGGGAGTTCTTGTCTCTTTGCCTTTGTGCTGCAGATGTTCCAGCCTGGCTGAAGAGTCTCCGTCTGCACAAGTATGCGGCTCTCTTCTCTCAGATGACATACGAGGAAATGATGGCCCTCACCGAATGCCAGCTCGAGGCACAAGTATGTCTGGAGTCGGTCGTAAAGCAATTAGCCACGTTTCCTCCTCTGCTGCTGTTGTCGCTCCTAAGAGCACGCTGTTTGTTCAGTTGGTAGATGAGGTGCCTTGAAAACCTCCTTTTATAGCTTCGGATGGAATGCGTTTTGCTTGCAGAGGACTGAAAAACAAACAGGAAAGGGAAAATTGAGTCTAGGGAGAGTGGAAAAAACACATTGTAGCTGAAAGAGACCTTGTCCCGGACTCTTACTGAAGGAGTCCAGGGTTGACATTCCCAGCCTCTTCAGAGTCACGGGGTGCTGCTTCGTGGTTTTTGTCTGGTTGGGATTCAGCTTAGGATTTTCAGGGGCGCAGTATTCAGAATCCAACTCCCTCTAAAGTCGGTGGGACTTTGGTGGCTAGTTCACTTGTTAACCTCTGAAAATTTCCCTGATACTAGATTTACCTCTGCATTATCCTTGAGATAAAGAGGTCTGGTCAGCACCTTTGCTTTCATTGCTTATTTACATCTGCTGGTAATTTCCTCTGAGATGTGATCCCAAAATACTGAGTTGCATAAATGGCTAGGAGCAGCCTTGCTGCAGGAGGGGAGGCTCACGGGCTGCCTGCCTGCCTGCAGGATTTCTCTCGCTGCTGAGCTGATTTCTCAGCTACCACTGAGCTTTTCATTTCTTCAGTCCCTCCTGGTATTCAGAAGCTTCACCAGACACCAGTGTCTAGCTAAGTCTGCCTTAAAAACTAAAGGGGCTCTCCTGAGAGGTCTCAGTTTCCCTCATCTCCAACAAAGTCACTGCAGGCCTGTGCGCTGGGTCCAGTGGGTTTGCACCGGAGCAGAGCCACGCTGCGGAGTTTCATTTGAGACGTGCTGCTGAAAACAGAGGTGCTGGCACAGGGCTTGCCAGTTCTTCTCAGATTTAAAATCCCACACTAGATTTTAAACCAATTCCCCTAAGCAGCTGAGAAGACACTTGCCCCTTGTGAGTGCTTATAAAGATAGATGCTCCAGGGGAGGGACAGACTGGCAGGAAATCTGTATCTCAGCAATGTTTCTCAGTGATTTTCTGTGTCCTCCGCTAATCCGTGCATTCAGAAGTTTGGTTAATTTACAGCAGCCCTTTTCACTGAGGAGAGAAAGGGGTCTGATTCATCCCGCTGTCCTGTGGAAATGTTAATGCCAAGTTATATGCTGTTTTTGCAGAATGTTACCAAAGGCGCAAGACACAAAATAGTCATCAGTATCCAAAAGCTAAAAGAGAGACAAAACCTTCTCAAATCTTTAGAAAGGGTAAGTTTTCACAACACTTTTACATTCCTTCTTTTTCAATTGCAACAATAGCCTAGAATTAACTCTGGGGTAAAGCACTCTCATTACACATGTTCCTGGGTACTTTCTGTTGTTGGCTTGGCCACATCTGAGTGGTGTCTCGAAACAGCCCTGTGCCAGACACAGTTTTTATTTGGGGCTGTAAGCCCTAATGGGTGAGTCCTAATCCATCTGGTGTACGCACAGAGCTGTGATGGATATAACCTGCAGCACTGCCTGCAAGCCCTGCTGCAGCCTGGCCAGCTGAGATTTCCAGCCTGCACCCTGCTTTTTCTGGCTCTTCCCGTGTTTTTGGGGAGGAAACGGGCAGCAGTGCCTCCAGAGTGCTCCTTGCCCTGGGAAGGGTCAGTGCAGGGAGTGAGCACAACCCTTCACTTGGGCTGGGCACCAGAACCAGCCACTTGCTAGAGCTACATTTGAAAAGGAAAGCCTGGCTTTGTTTTGAATCCAGGTTCAATATTGTTTGCAAATGCTGATTCCTTAAAATCAAAGAAGTGTTTCTGGAAAGAAAAAAAAAAGCCCCAAAACAGAATGTAACCCAGCAACTGTACGATTTTTCCTGCTTGGACTCTGGTGCCAGTGTTGGGCTGTTTTCACTTTCTGCTTTCCATAGAAAACATCTGAACTTTTAACTGATGGAGGGCACCACCCCGGCCATGCTGATGGGAATGCTGTCCCCCATCTGCTCAACCACGGTGCGGGACCAGCTGTAGCACCCTGGGCTGGCACAGGTAGAGCAGGAGTGCCCAGACGAGTTTTTGGAGGGCTGACAATGTGTTAACCATGGAGATCGAAGGGCTCGGAGGGATGCTCGCGTGACGGCCCGTCAGCAGGGCTGTGGCAGCTGCCTGCGCCCGAGCTCACAGCCTGTAGCGTGTGCAAGGAGAGGTGACTTACCTTAAATGATCCCCTGGTTGCTCCTGGCTAAGAGCCGATCCCCGGGCAGTTGCCACGGGTCAGCTCGTGGGCAGCAGCTTGTTAATTCACGGGGACTGGGTGCTGCGCCTGACCCTTGCAAGGGAAATCCAGTCAGTCTTTCTAAGCAAGACAGGCTCATAAAATCCATCCCTTCTGCTTGTAAGACTTGATCCTGTTTTCGAGGGTATCAGAGGGCAAAGATGCTGCTTGCCCTACCCCCTATCTGAGCTATTTATGTTTATTTATGAACCCCAGAGGTTCCTCTCCTAAAACTGATTGGCAGCAAAATGAACTCCAAACCACGAAAATGTCAGGACCTCCTGGAGGCGAGCGAGACAGCAGTTTAACTCTTGTGGATGCAAATTTTCACCCCTGTGCCAAGCTTCATTTGCCTGGCCTGTTGTAGGGGGCATCTAGGTGTGTTGTACTGTCACGGCACTTTGACCCTGCGAGAACCGTACGATTGCTGGGTTTTCCTTCCCTTCCTGACACTGTTGTCCCTCCTACGGTGCACCCTCCATGCACAGCAGTTAGCGTGGGCGATCCCCAATCCTGCCCTTACCTGTCTTTCCAGCAAAAGAGATGGGATTTCCTGGTGTGTGCCAGGTCAAAGACCACTGTGCTTTTTTGGGGCATCGCTTGGGCAGTCTGTCCCCAGATAAAAGGAGACCCAGATCTGTGCCTGAACAGCAGCTTGTCTTCCCAAAGAGAACAAATACAAACTCCTTGTCCCTTAAAAAAAAAACTTAAACTCTGCAAAAATGGCTGTCAGAGAAGCACCAGCACCGCAAACCTGCTGGGAGCGGCTCACCCAACCTCTCACTATTTGTTATTGCAATATTATATTATATTTAATTGAACTTTCTTCAAACAGCAACTTGCACAGCCTCCCACTAGGGGCTTTTAAATACTTATGTGGTGTGATGCTATTTATTGGTGTTTTCGTTAGCTCACTGCTTTGCTATTTATTTATAATACGGGATTGTACTCAGGGTATGGCAGGAGCTAATAAAACCGTATTTACCTCTGTATATTAATAATACCTATTAAATCCAAGAGACAGCCCACTGGATTGAGCTTTCTTCGTTGATGTGTTTTCCAGGCAGTTTCACAGCCTCTTCTGCTACTCTGCATAGATTTTGAAATGTGGTATTGATTGACTGTCTCAGTGCAGGAATGTAAGCCAAATTCAGCTGACTCAGTGAGCCACATGCACTGTAAAATAAGAGGAGATAAGTGACAGGATCTGCTTTTGACTACCAGCAGCTCGGCGGAGTGGGTTTGGGCTGTGGGGCTGTGGCCATGTCATGAGAAGACCGTGTGGGGCTCAGAGCTGCCTGTGGGCTGCTTTATTTGGGAGGTTACATCTCTGTTTTTCCAAGCTTTTCATCCAATTTTTCCCCCTTTTTTTTTGAAGCTAAACAAGAGCATATGTGTGACTTGATTTTTCGGGGCAAAGTCTTGCTGCTAAAGATTCCTTCTTTCTTGGAAAGAGCTGCTCCACCCTTCTCCACCAGTTAGCAAAACAGGAATTATCCTCAAAGTGTGATAGTGCCCGACAGATTGACGCTGTGTCACAGAAGTGAATTTAAGACATCTGAGAGCGAGCTGGGGATGCAGCAGGAATTAGGGCGAACAACGATTTCATTGCTTAGGCTGGCTTGTGCACAGCATGTGTGTCCACCCTGTGTCCCTGCCGTAGGTGCAGCCAGAGCTGGTCCCCCAAAAGCTGCCTCTTACCAAATGGTGCCTCACAAGCAGTTTGAGCCAGACCATCAGCCTAAGGAGCAGTTCTTGACCACGCTACCTTAAAATCTAGATGCAGTTCTTTCTCATCAGCTTTTCCCTGCAACAGGAGGGCCAGGCTGGTTTCTAACCACGGAAAGAGAGTGGTTGATATACACTCAAATAACAGAGAGCAGGGCTAGGAGATGTTCCCAAGGAAGGCCTTTCTCCACCCCTTTCCTCAAAGGCAGGATCAGCTCTGACTTAAATGTGCTGGACAGTTATGGAGATCCCTCATCCTTCCCCGTAAATCTGTTGACCAGGTCAAGAAGTAAGCATGTTTCTTTCTGAACAAGCAGAAGTGGGGAAGGATCCATTTGAAATCCTTCCTGGAGGTCTCTTAGGACCTGTTTGAAACGTGTGGGGGTCCTCCTGCTCCGCTGATTACAGTGACCACACTCCCACTAACTTCAAGTCAAACATTTGGCCAGGGTATCATTTACTGAAGTTACCCCCTTTTAACAGCCTTCCCCCAACTGAGCAAACCCTCCTTGGCCCCAGGGTCATTTACAGGCTGGATTTCTCTGCTGCACACTCCAACATCTTCGGCAATGCATGTGAACTGTCAACATGAGGTGCTCAAAAATCATGACGTGGAGGACCTGAGGGTTCACACAGCGATGAATATTGAGGTTTCTTATTTGGTCCGCCTGTGTTCAAACCACTGATGCGTGTTTGGGACAGGCCCTCCAGCTGCATGCTGTGGTCAGCAGAGCCACAAATCTACTTCTCTTTTTAAAAACTAAAGCAAAACCAGTGCAAGTCTTCCAGAGACTCTCACTTCCTAGCGATGGGGGTTAGTTCAAAGCAACAGAGATCACAAATCTCAGAAAACCTGACAACACTGCTGCTAAGAGTGGTTCAGGTAGACCTTGTCCTGCCATGGGGCAGACCACATAGATGGCATCTCAAGTCTCTCCTGCCCTGCTTTCTAGGATTCCCACGTGTTGTGCTGTGCCCGTGAAGGAATCCTCCCCTGGTTTTTCCCCTCCTCAAATCGCTGCTTCCCCCCACTGACCAGTTCCTCTGCTCTGCAGCCCCGGGAACACGTCACAGTTGTACCCCTTTCTCTCTCCCAGGTGAACCTCCCCCAGGATCTCCAAGCTGAATGTTTTTGCTGTAAGAACATGGGTTCACCTGCAGCCTCTTGGTCTCCCTTTCTGTGTCCGATCACAAATCCACCCAGTTCCCCATGAAAATCCCCTTTGACCTCTGCATCTGCTCCCCTCCTTGTCCCAGTATGGATGGGGCTGTCCCTTCTTCCTTGCTGCAGGACCCCCATGGATGGGTTTCCTCCAGTCCCTGGCACAAGGGCTTCTCCTACCTCTGCCTGCAGCCTTCAGTCCAAATGGTCTGCACTCACGTCTTCAACCATTTTCACCTTTGGGCCTTCACCCTTCTCTGCACCATTTCACCTTCTTTTTCTTGGTCATCCTCTCAGGGATGCAAAGTCTGCCTGCTCCCTCTTTTTCTCAGGTTTTGTCCAGCTGGCCAAAAACATGGGACCTTTTCTGGCTTCAGCCTAAATTTCTGTGATGTACTTTAAGCCAGTAGGTCTGAACTCCAGGATCCCAACCTTTTGAAGGAGCTGTGGAGTATCACGAGTCACCTGTTCCCATCTACTACTGTTTGCACTTTGAGAAAATGGATTTGCAGAGCCCATCACAGCCAAACCTTTATTTTTCACTGCTGGTGAACATTGTCCACATTCTTGTGTCTCCCCTTTGAAGGCCTTGTACTGGCATGTCCCAGGGCTCTGCAGTGGTGGTCCCAGGGCATAGCGATATTTTTGTGAGCACTTTGGGGCAAAGCAGTTTTGGAGGGTCAGGCTCGAAGACAGTGCTGGCAGCTGGAGACAAGTCCATGTTAGAAAGCATAGTTCAAATCAGAAAGGGCTGAAATGTCATGAGCTGTTCTTACGGGATTGCAGGGGAAGGAGCAAGAGATTGCTGGTTAGGGCTTTGAAATCTCACTGCATCCGTTGCTCCCATGGAGTTTCTATCCTTCTGGTGGAAGCTTGGAAACTTTGAAACTGGACTGTCCCTGGTCTTGAGCCCCACTGGTTTACAGGGCATGGTTGTCTCTGGGAATTCAGGTCTGAACATGGCCATTGAGAGTCAGGTGCAGTGACTGCAGGGGCTTCACACTTGAGGCTCCAGTTTTCACCCCATGGTCTAAGCAAAAGACTCAGTGAATTAAACACGATTATTGAGTATGGACTGCAACAGAGCCCTGGAGCAGGAATGAGGCAGTTGGCTCCCCTGGAGGTTGTTTCTGAGGATCGGTGGTGCTGTCCTGGTTCACAGCTGATGTTCTGTTGTTACTGCAGAGGCATCACTACAAATCCTCTTCTGTTGACTTGAATCTGCAGGACATCCTGGAAGGTGGCAACTTGCGTGTCCCGCTGCAGGAACTACACCAAATGATCCTCACCCCCATCAAAGCTTACTGTTCCCAAAACTCGAATGCGGACGAGCACAGCCGGGACCCGGACTCGCATCACCCCCCTTCCCTCATCGGCTCAGACAGCCAAGGGTCTGACTGCAAGGACTCTGCTGCCGGGGGGATGCAACAGCACCACTTGCCAGGATGTGAGGGCGAGTCTGGGGGGGGCCCTTTGCCCGAAGGCGATCTGCCTGGACAGTTCACAAGAGTGATGGGGAAAGGTGAGCGGCTGTGACTTTTTATTGGTGTCCTCACTAGGAATAACTGGTTCAGAGCAGGGTGTGTTTGGTGGCAGCACCAGCAGCAGCTTTTCCATGTGCCTGTGCAAGCCACAGTCGTAACGGTGGTATTATCTGAGGCCCCATCGTGCTATGCAAACCCCTCAAGAGGTAAGACCGTGCCTGGAGAGGTGGGCAGTGATTTCCGCAAGGGGCAGCCAGAGGGGAGGCGATGGCACACGCACTGGCATCCTCTCCTCTCCCTCCCTGCTCAGCGGGGAGCCCTGGAGACATCCTGCCGATCCACAGATGTGCTCGCAGCATGGGTCCGCTGCAGCATCCGCGGGCTTGTCGTGTGAGTCCAGCTGGTTTGGTTCGCTTCAGCGGAGATGACTCAGCCCTGCGAGGCCTCTGCACCGGCCGCCCAGACCCATGAATCCTAGTGACTCATGTGAGCAGAGGGCCCACATGAAGGCCCTCATTGCACTGTCACCCATTTGCCCAGGCGGACGCTAGTGTGAACATGTCCACGTGTTGCAGCTGCTTGGCAGTCCTGAGAGCTGCAGCTCTGCGCCTTCCTCCAGCGTGCCGCGGAGCTGGGACAGTGGGCACACGGGAAGGCAGGGTTGGAGCAGGGCTTTTAAATGCTGCTGTCATGCTGCTCTGCTTTTAACAGCTCTGCTTTGGCCTGGAGCATTGAGGGGCTGGAAGGCAAGGCTAAAGACCTCTAGAAGAGCTGCTTGCATTGAATGAAAGCCAGTATCTCTGCCTGCCCGTCGTCTGTTAGGAGCTGCCGAACTTCCTTGAGTCTTTTGATAGCCCAGTGGTTGGGTTTGAAGGAATTCACCTGTAGAGCAGTTGCTTCTGCGCATGGTCCTGCCAAAAAGAGGGAGACCTGGGGTTTTGCCTTCCAGTAATGGAGAAGTTGAGGGTGGACTGAGGCTTTCTCTAATGTTCATCGTAGAGGTGGGGAAGGAGCTTCGCTGGCCTCACAGCAGAGGTGCCCGGATGGCTTAGTGCTTCACTGGGTCTCCGTGGGCTTCTTGGCCTGGGGAGGGGCAGACAGCCCTGAACTCACTCTTCTTGCATGGAGGAAGTGCTGTCGAGTGGGCTGCATGTGAGCCATCCTGAGCACAAATCACGTGGGTCCGAGGCCCCTTTTAAGCCCCAGTTTAGACCCAGAACATCCAAAATGTTCTGCTGCTGTCCCCTGCGTGTTGTAGGGTGCTGTTGCAATGCTTTGCATCAGGCTTAAGCCACTGTCGCTGTGTCGTGTGCCCTCTGGGAGGTGAACAGGAGGAAAGTGGAGGTAGGGGCTGCCTTCGCGTACCGTATACAGGGTGGTGCTGGCAATTTTGGGCTAGTTTGGGCATGTCCTAACTCTGCTGGGTGGGATCTGAGGTGTAGATGCTTTCTGCATGGAGGGACATCTCCTTAGTGAAGAGAGGAGGGGAGACCGTCTTCCGCAGGCTGGATGGGAGACCTGGAACAGAAGGAAACTTGTCAGAATGCCATGAAGAGATGTCAGTCCTGACCCAATTTCAGACCCTTTCTGCAAAGCGTTTTCTATATAAAAGTTGTTTTCTATATAAAACTGTACGAAAAAGATGTTTTCTCTATAAAAAATTGGTGTAAAATTTCTCACCAGCTAGCGGACTGCATGCACAGACAAGCACAGGTTTATGGCCCCCTTCTAAACCCGCAGATGGGTTCAGTTCTGCCTGTGAGCCCGTGACAAATGCCTCCGTAAACGCGGGAAGCCGTGGGAATGGGCCAGGTCTCGTCAGAAGGAGCTGCTCTCCTGGGCCACCCCTGCGAGACGTGTCTGTGCAGCTGAGCGGGAGAGCTCGCGTCGGAGGCAATCCTGCCCGGCAAGGGAGGGGAGCTTTCTGCAGCTCACGCCGCCCCTATGAGAGCAGGAGACTCGCTCCTGGCCTTCCTCTATGCATTCATTTGCACTTGCTTTCATGGCATTGATTCAAAAAGAGGCTAAAACCCTGCTGTCATCGATAGCTGCGGGAATCCATTTTCAGCAGGAGCAAATTTTGGCCACCGGAGCAATAGATCTTCAAGCGCGGTCTTCTGCTGACAGCGCCTTCTGCACATTACAACAGGGAGAGGGAAAGGGGGGCAAGGTTCTGCGCTCCTGATTTGCTCGTGTCTAATTTTGATGACTTAAATGGTGTTACTCTGGATTTACACTAGCGTAACCGAGAAGAAAATCTGGCCCTGAATATAGAAAGGCATGGCAGGAATCGGGGCAGGGTGTTTTTCCTAGACAAATGACCCATTGATGAGAACATCTATCAGATAAGTGAAATAGGATGTCCGAAACATTCTTTAAAAACCCCAAAGCCCTGATCTCAGCTCCGTATCTACATTTCTGTTTATTTTTTCTTCTCTTTTTTTCCAGTATGTACACAACTTTTAGTTTCCAGACCCGATGAAGAGAATATAAGTTCCTATTTACAGCTCATAGACAAATGTCTAATTCATGAGGTGAGTCGTGACAGATCTTGTAAAACCGTTGTTCTCCTCACTTAGAGACTGTTTCCAAAGTGTCTTTTTATGTAAACATTTGGGTTTCTAACACAAATATTTTTGGGGGTATTAATAGTAATTCGGAGAGAAGAGGGCTGGAGCGGGCTGTAAGTCCAGTGTGGTGCACAGAAATGTTGCTCCCCCTGTGCTTGCCTAATTGCAACGGCCTGGAGCGGGGGATTCATCTCGCTCGTGACAGTCTGATCAGCAGCTGGGTGGGAGAAAATCCCGGGACAAATGTGCATACGGTTCCTATCAGACAGCCCGACCGATCGCTTGGTGTTTCTAGGCTCCGTTTCGCAGCACATGTTCTGCGATTTTGCAACTTGCGTTTTTGCGCATCTGTTTCGGATAACCGCTGCCTGGCCGGTCTGTATTTGCTGTATTGTCGTTCAGGGTGATGGAGCCCTGCTCCGTGCTCGATGTGCCGCAGGTCTCAGCGCGGTCCTGCCCTCCAACGGGCAGGGATAGCCCTGTCTCCCGGGTCCTGCGGCATTTGTGCCGTGCCGGCTGCACCTGGTGGTACAAGCTGCTTCACGTTGCCCGGCCGTATGTCCAGCGTCAGGGGAAGCTTGCAAAGCATCTCACCAGTGCTTCAGGCTTGAAATGCTTCTCGGTTATTTGTTTATTAAAAAAAATACGCTGTCAAAGCACAAAAAGAAATCTTGTCTTGAGAGGGCTGGGAGCAATTTAGTGGCTGCAAACCCCAAAATGTGCAGCGTGCCAAGCGGAAAAGGAGGGAGGCAGTTCCCAGCCCCTTTCGCCTGCAGATGAAGTTGGTGCCTAGGAAATAAAGCTCTTTGCAGGACTCTGCATTTGTGCAGAGCCTTGATTTGATCAGCAGATCTCTCCAGGGCCCTGAGCACATGCTCACAAGCAGTCTTGGATTGAGTTGAAACGGTTGGATGCTGGGCAAAACCCTACCGCTTGGTCTGGGTTTTTGACCTGTGCTCCCGGTCGCCTCCGTCCATCACAGCACAGCAGTGACTGCCTGGGCCAATGCGGCTTTTATTAGAGCGTGGCCTTTCACATGTCGCGGCTGGGCGGACGCAGCTGGGACATGTGCCACGCTCCCGTTTTCCAGGCGACGGGAGCAGGAGCCTGCCACCTCCGTCCCCGGGGCGGATCAGCTGGGCCCAGGCTGCTTCCAAAAACCTCCAGCGACAGAGGCTGCGCAGGCTCCCTGGAGAGGCCGATCTGGGCTTTCCGCACCTCCTGTTAGGAGAGGTTAAACCCCTTTTTTGCAGCTGGACTTCATGCCTTGCCTAACCTCACATGGGCCCGGAGGAGGACCGCTGCGGTCTCCGCGGGGCAGCACGCTTGCTAGCGTTTTGCAGAAATGGTCAAAGTGGAACGGCAGCTCCCCGGCAGAGAGAGGGAGTCTCCGGCTCTCTTTTTCCTGCATTTGTTTTCTAGAAATACAGATGAGAAGAGCAGGATGCAGGCCCGCGGATATGGGTCTCCTTGATGCTTTACGCAGACGGTGGTGAATCCACCAGCCAGAGCGTCACGCTGTGCCCAGGCTTTCCGGGCAGCCGTGCGGGGCTTGCCCTGGAGCCACCCCCTCCATCGGCTCCTCCATAACCCCTTCGAGGAGAGCGTTTCCTCCGGAGGGTGACGGAGCACCGCGGCAGGCAGTAGTTAGCCTCGGAGTTGTGCTCTGGAGACTTGGCTTCTCCGTCGGCAGCGCAGAGAGGCCGGGTGTCTAAAGTCGGCGGTGGTGGGCGCGTGGCGGGCAGCAGCAGCCCGGATACCCCCGCCAGCACCACTGCTTGCCCGTAGGTCCCATGCGTTGCAGGAGGAGATCTGTGCCCTGCGCTGGTGTGACCTTCCCCGTGGAGAGCCTGGGCGGTGGTGGGACCCTCACCGCGGTCTCCTCCGGCGAAGGGTGTCAGGGCCAGGAGCAGAGCCGAGGTCTCCCGCGCCCAGCCCTGAGCTGCGGAGCTAGGCGGGATGAGGAGGCCGGGATGCAGGACACCAGGGAGGAGCTCTGCTTTCCAAATCCCCACGTTTTCCAGTCCCAGCGATATTTTCCAGAGCTGTGGCCAGGCGACAAGCCCATCGGCACCTCCCGGCAGCGCTCCGGGGAGCCGACCCGGGCTGCTGCTCGGGACGAGGACACGGTGCCAGCTGCTCGGGGCTGGTTTCCTCGGCCCGAGATGGGTAATTCCTCGAGACAGCGGCACGGGGGGAAACGTGGGAGGCCGGGGCTCGGCTCACACCGCTGCCTGCTCTGGGCACGGGTGCATTGCTAGCTGTTGTTCTTTATACACACACGTGCACGTATACGCATCCTTACTTGCTTCATCAAGAAAATATTCATGTTTTCTTTTTTTCTCTTTTTCGGGCAGGCGTTTACAGAGATACAGAAGAAAAGACTGTTGTCATGGAAACAGCAGGTGCAAAAACTCTTTAGGTCTTTCCCTCGGAAATCCCTCCTGGAGCTGTCAGGCTACCGGCAGCAGAGGAGGTACGTGGGATTTCGGCTTGCGGAGGGGGAGCGGTGGTCGCCCGGGAGCGCCCAGGCGCGGGTGCTCTGCGCAGGCAGGGCCAGCCCTGTCTCCCGCTCTCGTTTCGGTGCGGCGTTTCGGGTAGCGGTGCCGTTGCCCTGCTGGTTCATGTTCACGGCGGGAGCCACCCCGGCATTAGTCTGTACTTGGTCCCGGACGTCTTACAGCACAAATCAGGCCAGAAGCAGGAGGAAAGCACAGTTATACCCATTTTACAGATGTGCAGCTCACTCACAGGGAAATCGAGTGAGAGGAGCGGTTGGAAAGCTTCAGAAGTAGAAGCAGACCTTTGCTAAGAGGGGAAAATAGCAGTGAGTTTGCTTTCATGCACGGTCAGCCCCTGCAGCACCAACTCCCATGCTGTTCCTGGCTCTGAACGTCTCCCCGGTGTATGGTGCTGCCCAGCTGTGCGAGCTGCCCACGTCCCTTGACAGCTCGACCATGTCCTGTCTGCCGCTTCCCTTCCAGCTGCGGCCTCCGTTGTTAATTAGGTCAGTGCCAGAGTTTCACCAAAGTGCAGTCGATTGGCAAAAAGATTGGAAGTCTATGCAAGGTGCAGAGACTTGGGGACTGTAGTCAGAAAACCTTTGGTAGGGATGTGGTACGAACACCGTGTTTACTCACCTCCGAGATAATGCTGGATTTCAAACGGTCCTGGAAAGTGTTTGGATTATTTCAAGAGCAGGTATTTTTTAATCAGTTTAAACAATAATTTCAGCCATTTGTTTCATTCTGATTAGTATATTTTGTTGCAATCTTGTGCAGGTTGTTTTTTCTCTTTGATTTTTTTTCTCAAAAAGTATTCTGGAAATCACTGGGAGCATTGGGAAAGCAAGGAATTAAATCCAAAAGGAAGATAAAAACAAGGAATGCAGAGCTGGAATTTTCCCCAGTGAAATGAAATTAAATATTTTGGAAACGAAAATACTAGCAAAGTTCTCCAAAGGAAAAGAAAGAGAAGTGACAAGAGCCGAGGGTTTCCGACAGACCCGTTCGGTTGGGTTGCTCACCAGCGCAGCGTTTCGGCTGTGCGCCCGGGCCGATCCCGGACACGTGCTGGATCTGCTGGCTTGCCGCGGTCTCCATCCTTTCCCTAGAGCCGCCCAGGAGATGCTCTCGAGTTTCCACACCTGCTTTTGGCAAGTGGGGTGACCAGCTACCCCCGGGCCGGCCCTTAGGCTGGTGCAGTTCCAGGAGGCATCTTTTGCCCCCAGCAGAGCAGGGTGCTGCGCGCGCCGGTGCAGAGGAGGCACCAGCCACGGTGGTTGAGCCGAGGTGCTTGGCTTTGCCGCTGGGACGGGCTGAGAGCGATGAGGCAGCGATCAGCTGAGCGGGAACTCGCTGCATCCTGCTCGCCCTGAAGTGACCCCGGGGATGGGGAAAGCTCGTCACAGGCGGACGTGGTAACTGGAAGTGTCAGGGCGTGAAGCACCGCACCAGAGGCGCCTGGCAGCGAGCCTTAGCCTGGAGGAACGGCGGCTCTCCGCTAGCTGGGGAAACGGGGATACCCGTGCAATGAGCTGCGCCAGTCCTGCGGCTTATGGTGCCTGCGGGGAGGCCCGGGGTGTTTCGGCAGGGCTTCAGGGCTCGGAGCCCCGGGCGGGCTCAGCCCAGCGTCGCACCGCGTAGCTGCACAGAGCTTGCTTGGTCGCGGTGCTGTTCTGCGTTCCTTCGGCTCTCCCCGCTCCCGGGAAGCTGCAGACCGAGGCGGCCGCATGGCCGGTTCTGCTTTTCTCGTAGCGCTCTGAGGCTTTAACGGCGAGACCATTTTTTGGACGAGGTTTAAAGAAACTTCGCTGTATTTCTGCCTAGTAAATTCATCCTGTTTCGGGAACCCAGAATGTTAATGTCTTCTGAGGCGTGTTTGCAATAGCCTGCGCACGCTGGAGAGATTAGGGCTAAGGGGAAGGTGAGCTGAAACATCTGCGATGGTGATTAAGCGCTGGAGAAGGGCAGGGTGAAACAGCAACCGTAAGAGCAATAGGAGCTGTACGTTTCCAGAACGCTGCTATCGTTCGCTGTGTTTAACCCTGATAACGGCGCTGCAGCCCTGCTGCCCAGCTCTCCGTGCCTCGTGCACACTAATCGGGCAAGGACGTAGAGACGGCTTTGCACGGTGAGGAGACCTGCTCCACAAACATACTTGTTTTCTAGGATTATCTGGTTGCGTGTGTGTCGCTCCTCCGTGTTTGTTTTTAAATGCAATATCCCGTCACACAGCAAGAATGTAGGAAGAGGTAAAAGGTGAAGGCCTGGTCCTCACTGCAGGCAGAAATGGTCTGCTGGCAGGGCCGCGGCCCGGTGACCGGGGTTGCCCTCGCAGCGCTGGGGTACAGGGTCTGCGCTCCAGCGTCCCCGAGCTCCAAGGGGAGCAGAAATCCATCCGCCACCACATCCCCTAATCTGACGGAAGCTGAGACGTCTCGGAGAGGACTCTGTGTGCACAAGTTTGGTGGCAATGAGCTTTCTGGAAGGGCAGGAAGACGCTTTAAGACGATTGAACTTGTAGAAGGGAAGAAGACGGGGGCTGCTGCTGTGTGCCCAAGCCTCTGCCCCCCTTTCCCAGTGCACGCGTGGGAGGATGAAGGAGCATCCTCGGTGGGGCGGGAGGGCTGGGGTAAAAGCCGAGCCGGAGTCCCGTCCACCTTTTCCGTGGCTGCGGGAAGCACGGAGGCGCCCGGACGTGCCGGGAAGGCGCCGGCACGCGCAAATATGGTCCATCTTGTGGCGAGCATCGGTAGGGCACTGCGTGAAGGGACCCTCAGGAAGTTTTGCCGTTGATTTGAGCAGGCCGAGCCTGCGGCTTGCTCCGACCGTGCCGAGCCCGGCCTCCGCCTCGGCAGCAGCCGGCAGCCCGAGCATCGCTCCGCGGGGGCCGCTTTCTCACGCGCGGCGTTTCCCTCTCTCTCTCCCTTCTCCGCAGCCGAGGCTTTGGCCAGTCGAACTCCTTGCCGACAGCTGGATCTGCAGGTGCAGGAATGGGCAGACGAAACCCCCGGCAATTCCAGATCCCCTCCCGCAACCTCCCCACCGCCAGGCTGGGGCTGCTGGGGCCCAGCGGGCTGCTGGGCACGGCCCAGCGCAGCGCCGCCGCCAACCCCGCCATCCTCAAGCAAGGCAGACAGGTTGGTTTGCGTCCACGGCGCCTCCGGCCGCCCCGGCGTTTCCGCTCGGACCGCGGGGAAGCAGGTTTTGCCCGGACAACGAGGAGCCCGGGAGACCCCTCGCAGCTCCCCAGCGGCTTTAAGACCACGGCTGCAGGTGGTTGCTGCAACGCAGGTGTTTTCCCGCGGCGGGGATATCTGCCGTCGCAGGAGGGAAGGAATCGCCCCTTTGCTAGGATTAGGTTGAGACAAGTTTCTCCCATTTTCGTCTTGATGGACTAGGCTGGGCCCTTTTATTTTTTTATTTATTTTAAGCCAAAGCAGTGAGAGCAGTTTGCAGGCATTTCCTGGTTTTGCTCTCCGCGGTGCGGAGGGGTACGGAGAAGGGACCGGGAGAGCAGCCAGGGGGGTCTGGAAACGCCTGGGGAAGGCGGGAGGGCGACGGGGCGAGCGCCCGGGGCCGGGGCGGCGGGGAAGGGGACGACCCCAGCGCCTGCCGTCGCTGCTGCTCATCTAACAGCGCCGTGTGCTCATCCCTTTGCAGAACCTCTGGTTTGCCAACCCTGGGGGCAGCAACAGCATGCCCAGCCGGACCCACAGCTCGGTGCAGAGGACGCGCTCGCTGCCGGTTCACACCTCCCCACAGACCATGCTGATGTTTCAGCAGCCAGGTAGGACGTGACCCCCTATCTGCCTTTTGCTTATCCACACCGTTGAGGTACGAGCATACGTCGCGTTAAAATAGCCGTGCCGGCGAGCCCTGCCGCAAGCGCTCCGCCGGAGCTGTCACAATACGTTCCCGCACACTTATAGCAAAGCTTTCTTTTTTTAAACCGTGCATCACAGGCGTGAGCAGCGCCGGGCTGGCCGCACGCCAGGCTATGCAAGCTCCGTCTGTCGCAATCTGACCGAGATATTTTTGACACTAGTCAGATTACTGGATTGATTAAACTGGAGACATCACTGGAGGGATTTTGACCCTATATATAACATCTCGACTGTGCTAGTGCCTTACATAGCTTCCTTCTGAGAGGCTTTATATTACACGGGGAACGTTGTAGCTCTTCGATCACCTTTTTTGTTTGTGCACGGACTGGAAGACCCGGTGTGGAGGAAGTGACTTCATACGTTGGAGGGAAAATCTTTTTGTAATGCGTATTGAGGTAAATGTTGCCATATTGATGCTTCCTGTTTATGTGCCTAGCACCTGAAAAATGCTCCCATATGTTGGAGCATCCTATGATTTGGGGGAGTTTCTGGCTGAACCTAGATCCTGCAGAGTGACCTTCCTCCACATGGGGATGTTTATGCTTTTTTTCTCTGTCTAACACTTCATTAGCCTTTTGAACATGGCTTTTCTTACCAGGTGCTTATTGCAACAATTTGTATTGGGGGACAGGGAGTTACTAAACTAAATCTCATTCATAAGCTACCACCAGATTTCGGCTTTGCAGTTGTCCTTGCTCCATGTGTATTACATGTCTGCAGTGTTTTAACTGTCTAATTTAGGTGGCAAATGTCTTGTAGCAAGAACAGCGTCTGTTCTTGGGTATTGATTAAACACCAGTGCAAGGACACATTTCTGCAAGCACTGAAGGAGAATAAATAGTTTTGCATGTTAGTCTGCAATGAATGAGGGCGTAGATCGGTTGCAGAGCAGCGTTGCCGAAGGTCAAAGTCGCAAGGAAAATAAGTAATAGTATAGTGCTGGGCTCTCAAAGCACTTTGATTCGTGGATCACCAAAGACTTTGTAAACATGAATGAATGAATCCTTTAACACTCGCCGGGAGCAGACAGGGCTACCCAACAGGTAAACCACGCGGCACTTGAGGCAGAGTTTAGGTGCCGGTGCCTGGGTCCAAAAAACCACCCAGAAACTTGTTTCTACCTCATTTATGCCCCAAGGAGCCGTAAGACTGCTCTTGACCCTCTCTGCTGGTTCGCGGAGCCGTGCTCCCAGCAGGGACAAGCCCTCCACGGCCAGCTTAGCTTTGCTGCTGCCGGTCTTGGAGCTGGGCGCTCGGCGCAGACTTTGCAGCCCTGAGCAGCGTGGCAGCGAACCGAGCATCTCCTGGACCTTGTCCCATGCTCCTGCGAGTCTGCAGCAAATAGGAGTTGCCGTGCATCAGTGACAGCAGCTACCTGCACAGCTGCCTTTCCGAAATTCTGATCTTTTTAAGGTATATTTTAGATGCCTGTCCACTAAATCACTAGTGCAAATATTAGCCACAGGTTGAGAGTCTCGGCCTGGAGAAGCAGCAAGTCCTCCTGCCTCACGCCCTCATCAGGGACATGGCACGGGGGACCCCGACCTTGCTAACTCGGGGGAGCTCCAGGCTGGTCTCCCTTGAGGGTCGAGTTAGAGGTAGACCCCAAACAACGAGGCAAAACCTCTCACAGCGCTGAACGTGGTGGCAGTTTCTTGCCTAAGGTCCTTCTGTGCAGCTCAGGGGGTTGGACAGAGCTGAGGACAGGCTTTGGCTTCCCACGTGTGTGCTATTTAAAACTAGTACCAAAACTGGTTTGTCCCGTGGACTGAAATATCACCTGAAGCAGGGATGCGTATCAGTTACCGCGCCGGAGGTATTTAAGGAAATACTGAGGGCTTTTTGACTTCGTATCGCTCTGCTGACTTGAGGCGACCTCCGCCAAGGAGCGGAGACGGAGCGCCGGGGAGAAGCGGGACGTGCGTGGGTTCGGTGTCGCGCTCCAGGCAGGGGTTGATTTCCGAGCTGCCTCCCGGATAGCGCTGAAAAGCAGCAGTTCTGCATCGCTGTCAGATCGGAGACTGAATTTCTCCAGGCCTTCAATCCGCAGCCCCTCCTGCCCGCTGGCAGCGCTTACGCTCGCACGTATAGCTCTGTTTTTACAAACTTCTCTTGCCTGAGGTGATTACGTTTGGATCCAAAGTGCTGTTTAGGTTCAGCAGTGCACTTTGCACAGGGATGGCGAGCGCAGGCCGTCGCGTGGAGGAGCAGGATGAGGCCCGGCTGCCCTGACGCGCGGTGTCTCTCCCTTGCAGAGTTCCCGGTGCCGGTGACCGAACCCGACATCAACAACAGGCTGGAGTCCCTGTGCCTGAGCATGACGGAGCACGCGCTCAGCGGTGAGCACTCCCTCCTCCTCGGGCTCCTCCGGCGCGGCCGCGCGGCCTCGGCCCACCCCCCCGGCGCCTGCCCCTGTCCCAAAACCTGGGACAGCGTGTGGCCGTGAGGCCGGGTCACCGCTGCCCCGGCCGGGCTGGCCTCGCCGCGCGGCTCCTCCGCAGGGCTCTGCTCCTCCGAGGTGGTTTTTCCAGGTCGCATCCCCATCCCCGAGCTTCTCGAAGCCGGTCCTGCGCCGAAAAGTGAAATAAACCTTGGAAAGAAAAAAAAGAGTAACCAACCTGTTTGTTTTCGGTCTCGAAGCGCCAAGGGCTGAGCCCGAGGACGGAGGCGGCCGTGAGGATCGGGGCAGCAGCGGGGCCGCTGCGGGCGGAGGCGAGGGGCTGCTCGCAGCAGCTTGGCCCGGGCAGCCGCGGGCTGCGTGGAGACGGTGCAGGAGCATCCGCACTCGCGGGCAGAAACGGCTCTGGGCTCTTTCCTGCCGTGATCCTGAGCAGGAGGAAAATTTCCTGCTTCCCCAGGCAGGATTATCCTGGAGGAGGAGCTCTTCCCCGGGTTGCAGGCCGGCGTTGCCGGGCTGCTCGGCCAGGAGCCACGAGCCAGCGGCTCCCTCCGCACCCAGTATCCGCCTGGAAACTCCCTCCGCTCCCCAAACAGCTGCCAAAACGCTCCTAACTCTCCGTTCCCCCTTTGCAGATGGTGTCGACCGAACCTCGACGATCTAGGAGGCGGCGCGGCGGCGAGGCTGGCCGGGAGCGGCGGCCGCGGGGCCGGCG
>PTFA01000149.1:1645302-1712696 GCA_003342895.1 Casuarius casuarius | reverse complement strand
GCGCTCTCTCCTGTTTTAATTTTGTGGCTGTGTAGCTTGTCCTTGTGAACATATCATTAGACTCGGAATTTGTGTTGTCGTTTATTACATCCATGCTGGCTGGGGGGGGGGACGAAAGAGGAAAAAGTGGAAATAAAAGGAAAAAAGAGGCAGGGGGAGGGTGGCAGGGCACCGGGGCGAAGCCCGGCTCTGGATGTGTTTTGGGGGCGCGTGGCTGATCGGGGGGCGCCCGGGCCCGGCCGCCACCTTTGCAAAATATCCCTGAAATTCCCATCTTTCACTGCACTTTGCAGCAGCATCCAAAAAAAAAAAACACCCCAAAAAACCCCCCTTCCTTTGCAGCGAGGGCGGCCGGGTGGCCGGAGCGCGTCGAGGTGGCGGTGGGGGCCGCGATGGCCGGGGCGAAGCCGGGGGGGACGAGGGGCGCCGGGGGCCGCGCTGAGCCCTCGCGGCGCCACCGAAACACCCGGTTATTCCTTCGCTGCACAGCGAAACGGCGGCTCGCTGAGTGTTGGCTATATGATTTTGGATATGTGACTTATTAACTCGCTGTGGCTGGTAACCATGATGGTGTCTGTTATTAACAACCACCAAACACTTCAGTTTTTTTTTCCTCTTTTTTTTTTTTTTTTAAAAAAAGCTTATTTTCCATTGACAGTGTATAGGTTAATAACTACTTGGTTGTGTTTGCTGTTTCTTGTTTTTAAGTAAAAAGCGGCTTCGGTTACGTTTGGAAGTCCTTCCCGGCTCTGCCCGAGGCCTGTGTTGAGTGCAGGTAGCAGAGCCCCCTTTGAAAAAGGAAAAAAAAAAGAAAAAAAAATCAAATCCTACAAGAAAATAAAGATTATTTATATAAAAAAAAGCAAAGCAGCAGTTGCATGAATGAGGCTGTGAAGTCGAATATTTAGTAATAAAGCGGCAGTGCCTTTCTTTTTTGTATTTACCCATTCCCCCGCTGCGGCTGCGGTGCCGGCAGCTCCCGCGCGGGGATAACGTCACCGCGTAGATGCGTTTCTTTTTTTTTTTTTCTTTTTTTCTTTTTTCCCCCCCTCTCGTGCTAACTGAAGCCGTGCGGCCTCGGCACCTCGCAAGTTCTTCCAGCGCCGGGCGGTTGCGGCACTGCGCTCTCGCCTGAGGTTTCACTGGTGCTGTCACCCCCCGCCCCGGCGCCGGCCCCGGCACCTACCCAAGTGTCCTTGGCTGCGCCCGCGCCGCCGCCGCCGGGGATGGGGGGCCCCGGCTCAGCCCCCCGGGTTGTGGCTGGCCCCGGGGCCAAGCGGAGGGCAGCTCGCGGAGCCCAGCCGTGGCCTGGCGGTGGGCTGCGCCCCAGGGCCTCTGCGCTGGGCCCTCCTGGCTGGGCTCGGCTCAGCTGGGTTCGGCTCAGCTCAGCTGGGCTCGGCTCGGCTCGGCTCAGCTCAGCTCAGCTGGGTTTGGCTCAGCTGGGCTCAGCTGGGCTCAGCTGGGCTCGGCTCGGCTCAGCTCAGCTGGGCTCAGCTCGGCTCAGCTCAGCTGGGCTCAGCTCAGCTGGGCTCGGCTCAGCTCAGCTGGGCTCGGCTGGGCTCAGCTGGGCTCGGCTGGGCTCAGCTGGGCTCGGCTCGGCTCGGCTCAGCTGGGCTCGGCTCGGCTGGGCTCGGCTCGGCTCGGCTCAGCTGGGCTCGGCTCGGCTGGGCTGGGCTCGGCTCAGCTGGGCTCGGCTCAGCTGGGCTCGGCTCGGCTCGGCTCGGCTTGGCCCAGCTCAGCTTGGCTCGGCTCAGCCTGGCTCTGCCCAGCAGCCGGGCTCGGCAGGGCAGCGCAGCCTCCAGCCTCCCCGTTGAGGGCCCGCGCTGCCCCTCCCTCGGCGGCAGGGACGCGCTCGTGACGCTGAGGAAAACCCGCTTTTCTTTTGAGGCGTCGCGAGCGGGGGCCCCCCCCCACCCCCCCCCACCCCCGGCGCCCGCGGGGTCCGGCCCTGGCCAGCTCACAGCCCTGAAGGACGAGCCGATACTGTGATTTACGGCCTGCAACTGGTGCAGCGGGACGCGGGGCAGCCGGGGCGGGTGGGAAGCGGCGCGCGAGCCCCACTGCTGCCGTCGTCCCCGTCCTCCCCGCCGGGGCGCGGAGCCGCGGCCCGCGTTAGGCTTTCTGAATGTGCCTGATGAAGAGTCGAGCCTGCAGAGGTATAATTTGCACACAGCTATGAGAACACTAAAGTTGATTTTATACAAGTCATCAGAGTTTGCAAAGTGAGTTTTATTTTTTGTATTCCTTTATCTTTACTTAAAGGTGAATGTGTATTCCTCTGGGAGGAATAGGAAGAAAAAAAAAAAAAAAAAACCACAAACAGGAATGTTAATAATGTTAAACAGAATACTTCCTCCCTTATTAATATATAACCCTTCTGTATTTATGCATATTGTAAGCTTACTTTAAAAAGCTTTGACCTCTCTTCTGTTGCATGCCGGTTCCGGGCAGCCTTTCATCGTACCTGCATGCTCTAGTCCTGGTCCTTCTGTACAGAGTTAGTGCACAAAGAAATATTTTTGCCTAGTTAATGTTGCCAAGCAATGCATATTTTTTAAATTTGTCATATATGGAAATAGCATGTTTGTTACATGTAAAAGCTTCCCGATATAAAGAAACACTAATGTTTGGAGATGCTGGTCTTTGCAAGTGTACAGTTTTCAAATGTCGTTACCAGTGAAACACCCTTGTGATTTAAACTTGCTACAATGTATTTATTACTCATTTCCTCCCATGTAACTAGGAATCATGGCTATATTTCATATCAACGTTATATTGAAAGTGAAGGGAGATGATTAATACAAGGTTTTGTAACACTGGGGTGTGCTGCCTTTTTATTTCCCGCTTTCTAGCTGGTTGGAGGATGGTCACGTACTTAAAAAAATAAAAGACTGGCTGGCCTTGTGGAATTAAAAAAAAAAAAAAAAAAAAAAAAAAAAAAAAAAAAAAAAAAAAAAAAAAAAGAAAGAAAGAAAGAAAGAAAGAAAAGAAAAAGGGGTGGGGGGGTGGAGAAAAGTGGTTTCTTGGTTGCTCAGAGTCAGTGCTCACCCCCCCCCCCCAAATCCACCCGGGCAGGTGGCTCCTCATAGACGGTTGCACCATTTCCCGCAATTTCCCCTGGTAAATCCATGTCACCTGCTCCCCATCCCCTGTATCCCAGCCTCTGGCTGCGGCGCGCTGGCCGGTGGGTCCCTGGCTCCTCCCGGCCCGTCTCAAAGGTCGGGGCGATGGTCGCCCGCTCTCCCAGGCCTCAGGAAACCTTTTGAAGCCCTCGCAAAGCAGCTGAAAAAAAAAGCTTTGCTGAAGCCCCAGTGAAATGCTGGCTCCTTCCCACGCCTTGCCGTGGCCGTGCGGTGCCGGCTGGGTTGCAACGCTCATGTTTGTCGCACTGATAGGGAATGAAGCGGGGCGGGGGGGAATCCCCAGGATGGAAAATTAGAGCCAAACAGGCTGAAAAAGCCCCAAAGGAAGTTTGCTGCAGCCGAGCGGTTCGGGAGCACCGGCAAGACCCCACTGACGGCTGCCTGGAAAGAGACTTAGAAAAAAAAAAAAGACGGGCAAGAGGCGAAATTGCCGTGCCCTCAGGCCACACACGCAGCAGCGAGCAAAGGCTTTGCCAGCCCGGGTGCCTGCACTTCGCTTGCCCCCCCCCCCCGACCCTGTGCAGCGGGGTTTCTGCCCCCGGCATCGCCTTTTCCTTCGCAGCTCCTGCTCGCTGGGCGGCCGCAGCGGTGCCAGTGCAGTGCTGCCTTGCAGGGGCCGGGCACGGCAGAGGGAGCCACAGACTGCGCGTGGCTGCCGGGGAGGCCGCGGAGCCAGCAGCAGCGCCGAGGCCTTCGCCGAGCCCTGCTGCCGCGCGGCTGCTCGCCAGCTCCCCTGCCACAAGGTTGTGGCCACGGTTTTGTGTGAAATGCCTCTTTCTACGGCGGGAGCCCCTGGGTGCGCAAGCCAGGGCTGCAAGCAGCGCTTGAGCAGCACAAGACGAGGAGCTGGATGCCCACTTTCGGGACCACGCCGCCGGCTCATGCTCCCCCAGCTGCCTCCTCGTCACAGCGACCTGCCCTGCGCCGGGGCCCTGCTGCAGGACGGGTCTTGCATGGCACCGCAGCCCTGCACCGGCTCTGCGGGCGCAGGACGGGTCCTGCAGCAGGTCGTGGAGGTGACACCACCGGGCCAGGTGTTCACTGCAAAGCTGAGCGTCTCTGCAGGCCCCCACGGCCCCCGGTGTTTGTGGCTAGGGCAGAAGCCGCTGCTGCGGCTGAGGAAGCCGAGGGAGATAAAATAATAAGTCTTTGCTATCATTCGGTTTGCCATAAAGATAAAAGCCCCGCTAGGCGTTCACGGGCTAATCTGCCCGTAATAACACTGCAAACGCCGGTTGCCAATAACACTATTCCTGCAGGAGAAGCGGAGGGAGCCGTTTCCCCGGGCGCCACCATCGGCACTGGCCAGCCGGGCGTTTGGTGTCCCCGTCAGCAGCCCAGCCCAAGAGGTGCTAAACGGAGCTGTGATGTTGTAGATCCCCTTGCCCACTCCGGCAGGACTGCAGCCGCTCTGAGCACAGATTTTTTGTTTTTGGCTCTTTTGTCTTCGCAAGGCTCCACTGGGTGAAAAGCGGGAGGAACCGGTCTACTGAGGTTTCTCCCCAATAAGTCCTGGCGGATGCAGATCCAGGGTGAAATCTGGACAACAGCGATGTGCCCAGGAGTGGGTAACGCATGGCTGGACACACTAGTCCTACCCCAATCTGCAGCTACATCCTGCAGGAATTTGCCAGAGTGAAAGGCAAAGAAATCAGGAATTTTGTACCACAAAGCTGCTGGGTTTCCACATGAACTCCCAAAGCTGTCGGCTGGCTATTTGTCAGGGCTTTTCCCAGCTGACTAGGGGATTTGCCAGGGCATGATGTTCCCACTAACCGCCCTGGGGACAGGCTGGGCTGAGCCAGCGGCTCTCGCCCCCATGGTGTCTGCGTCCATGGTTCACCGCCTGCACGACCTGTCTTGACCAGCAGCAGTGGGCTGTTTGCGAGATGGTGCTTTGAGGAGGAAGTAGTGGGATTTGGGCTTTGAAGGAGAGGACAAAAACCTACAGCTGCCTTGGGAGCACGCAGGGAACGCAACGGGGCAGGAGATGTCTGTGCTGGTTCCCAGGAGGGGCATCCATCCCTCCAGCAAGCTCATCGTCAGGGACAGCTGGGACAGAAATGCACCTGCAGAGCTCTGCCAGTCCCTGTTCCTGATGTCTAGTCCATCTGCATCCAGCTCCTTTCCACTAGCGGTTTTGCCTGGGGGAAACAAGGACCCCCCAAAGAGGGTGTAGAAGGGAATTTATCTGAAAGGGGACCCAGGGCACTCCGCACCCTGAAACATGCAGTGCCACTCAGGCAGGAGACCATGGGGGACGTCTTTCCAGGAGAGGACAGCTCAGGTGGGCAGGGGCATGGGGACAGGGACACGCTGACAGGAGGTGGCCACGCTCTCAGCACGCATGGGCCCGTGATGACCAGTGCAAGGAACTCCTCACAGCCCGGAGCCCGGGGATAGGACTGCGGTACACTGCACAGACGAGATGTGACTGCGGACACTGCATCAAAAACCGTGGAGAAAAGGAAGAACACAAACGAGCTGCTCGCAAAAAGCAAGTCCCTGCACAGAGCTCCACAGCCACAGATCAACTTAAAAAAAGCAGAGTGAGCCAAGGGCAGCGCTCAGCGCGTGCCCAAGCGAAGCGTTCAAAACAAATGCCATGAGCTGGGGCTTCCACTCACGGTGGGGCTGCTCATTTTGGTGCTTATACAGATCCTGGTTCTCATCTCTGCCCTCATTTTTTTAAGTTGTAAACACTTTTTCCCCAATGAACGCAGAGATCTTCACACGATCGCAAACCCAGGGAGGCTCCTTGAAAATCCCACACCTAAAAGAACCGCAGGGGAATAGACAATTTCTTGCAGAAATGTCTGTTTTGACATAAAGGCTGTTTCCCACCACAGTCACCAGCTTTCATATACAACCGTGAGAAAGAGAAGTAACTCAGCTTCATGACAAAGAATTTTTTTAAAAAAAAAAGAAAGAAAAATGCTCTGGGGGTTCCCATGTCCGACTAGGACAGTCCACTGAGAACAAACATCGAGGGCCGGAGGGGCCTTTTGTTTGTTATTCCATTTCTGACCGCCCCAGAGCTCCCTCACAAAAACCGCTGTGCCGGCAGCTGCCCCCTCCTCGCCTGCAATCCCCAACCATCGCTGGTTCCTTTTCCCCACCCCGGCCTGTTGTTTTGTCCTGCGCTTTGACCCAGAGATGTAGGTAAGAGATTACAGAGTGATTGCTAACTTCCATAAAGGCATCTGATTTCTTCTTCCTGCTGCATTTCAGTTTTCCTCCCATTTTCCCACCCAGGCTGCAGAAAATCGCAGGCCAGCACAGCCCCTCGCAGCGGGACGTGCTCTCCTACCCGGGCAGTGCCACCTCCGACCGCAGCACAGGCACCATCTCGCCCCTTGAAGCTGCCTGGCAGCACAGGAGAGCAAGCGTTAGCGCGAAGGTCTACCTGGACCTCGGACCAGGCACTGGGGAGTGCGAGCACAGCCCCAGAGCCCCAGCGCCTGCCCCTTTCCCTCCACACCACCCATGGACAAGGCTTTGGCTCCTGAGGAGCCCGGGCACTGGAAGCCAGTTCTTGAGGATGTCCTCCTAAATACCTGCATCCTACAAGGGCACTGAGGGCCAGGTGGTTAAGACGGCCTCCTCCCGCTCATGGAGCAGTACAGCAAAGCTCCTTGCTGGACTTTGCCCACAGCAGGGCCACCCAACCAAGCTGAAGAGCAAGACTTGGGTTTCAGGGTCACTTGCTGCATCTGCTTCATTTCTGCCCTTCAGATATGTTTGTTCAGCTAATTCTAACACAAGAGTGGCACCAGCTGTATTTTCATCCCCCTGTTGGCTTTTGCCCACTCCAGAAAGCCACAGCCCCAACTGCAGGGCAACACAAAAGAAAGCTTGAAAGATGCTTGTCTCCAGCTGGGTCCCTCAAAAATAGAGGCTCTGCATTACGGAGAGGCCTTGCAGCCATGGGAACAGGCATTTCCCCAGCAGAATGAAGCATGACAAGAGCCAGTGATGAGGGCTCCAGGAGGGCTTATGAAGTGCACAAGAGGACTACGAGCCCACACAAGCCTCAATGCTTGCAGCTGAGAAGAGATTCATAGATGCTACAAACCAGCCCGTTTCCCCTCCTCCCTGTCCCGATTTATTTGCTGCAGACTCCTCCAGCACTGAGAAATCCTGATGGAAGATGCTCTGGGGTTTTCTGCTGTCCAGTCAGCAACAAATGGAGACTCACCTGGGGACAAGTCTCAGAAGACCAACTGAGCATCTCACCACGGGGTTGAGCATTTGGGTGAGGGTTGTCCCTGTGCTGGCAAAAGGGCTGCGCGCACACTGCCGCTGCTTCCCGGTGCGGTGCCATCACCTCTTCCAGTCGACAAGGATGCTGCCACTCAAAAGGGTAACACTGCGCTTTAATGTTTTAGAGACAACGGACTTCTACACGGTACAAGGGCAGGCTGTACGTACTATACATATATACACACTGGCTGTAGTTAAAGCTCACGTATTTGACCAGTACTAATGGTTCCAAAAAAATGCACCAAATCTTACAACAGCAAAAATGTGGACAAAATCCAAGGCCACAGGTATAGAGAGGTATGTTTTAAGAACTACAGGTCACAGAAATAAAAACCGGTGGTGATGCAATATGAACTTTATCCTGAATAAAGATAAGTGGTTAAAATGCAACCTTTTCATTACCTCAGGAGTAACACAGCATTTTACAAAGAATTAACAGTTTCAAACAACTAAAGCAAGCAGACAGAAACAAACATTAGCAGGTGCCTCTTTGGTCCTCAAATTCTCCTTCCAACTGTTGAGCTAAAAAGAGAAAAAGTTTTACTCTGAACTTCAAACAAGGATGATTTAAGGCTTTTTAGCTGGATATTTGAAACACATACCAAACTCACAAGTGGCAATATCTGCTCTCAGTTGTTTAAGGAAAACAAAAGCCTGAGAGTTAGTGTATTTTATAAGTGTGCAACACTGCAGCTTGGTCCAGAACAGCTTGTTTGTGCTAGCAGAGAAATACATTTATAGCACCTAGTAATATGGGATCAAGGATACAGGATATTACAAAGGGTTTCTTTTTTTTCCTAATAATACTGTTAAGGTCTTCATGGTAAAGTTAGTGTAATGAAATACATGAGATTATTGGCAAAAAGAAGGGTGGGTAGTTACATTAATAAATAAAAATAGCTTTTTTTTAAGCCTTTCTTATTTATACTCTTTAAAGTTCTTTAGACTCAATGGAAATTCAGCCTGGCATAAATTTTACTTTGTTTCCATCACAGGTTGGAAAGAGGAGCCCAAGTGTGTAAGAGCTAGTAAGATCTAGCTTGCCAGACTAGGAACTGTCTTTTAGGTTAAAATACAGAACATCTTGGATTCATACTCAGCAATGCAGATACGACTACAGCAACGTGCATTGTGGCCATCTGACACATTGGTTAGCATTTTATTTTTTAAGTTTTGCCTCCTGTACTTAGTTTGAGAAGGGTGGTTTTCATTTGTGCATCATATTTTCCCAATTAAGAGTTACAAAACTCTCATTAAAATTGTAATAAATTATAAGAAGTTCAGCCAAGTCCATTGGACTGAAACTTTTTGTACCAACACTGCCACATAGAGAGGTTGCCACATACACACAAAAATGCGGTTTAATTCATTCTGATGGCCCTGAAAATACTTTTCTCAATTGCTCTTATGAAATAAGTTGTTGTCATTTCAGGTTATTTTGTCCTGGAATGACCTAACAGGCAGGAGAGGTACAATGCACTGTGCTCAAGATTTCAGCGCCCACCTTTGGTCCAGCATTTAAGAGAAGCAAATCTTGAAAGGTTTGAAGAGAAACCTTTGTTTTCAGAATACCGGACTAGTTTTAGCTACTCAGTCTAACAAACCCATGGAAATCCGAGAAGGAAAACTCAACACACAAAAAATCATTAAAAACCTCTTTGGATATATTAGGTTTTTGCAGACACAGACTCTGGGTCTTTTTTTCCTTCTTCCCTGTTAAAGTTTGCTTAAAAATAGTCAGAAATTGACAGCTAAAATGGTCGGATATTCTGAGGCACAGAGAAGAAGGTGCATAAAACCCTTTACACCAAGTAAGGCTGCGCCCCAAATCATTTAGCAATTAATTCCTTGCATGTTAAGAGGCTAGGAAAAACATTTAATTCTCAAATTAATTTTAAAAATTAAAAAAGATGAATACTAGCAAGAATATAAAACATCACCAGAGGTAACATCTCCAAGAGGTATAACATACATATCCATATATTGAAACAGCCAAAGGATTTGTAATAAAATAGTCAGATATAATTCAGGACCATCCTCTTCAGGCAGTGGTACAGTATTTGCAGCATGTAAGTAGTCCTACAAGGATCCACAGCCTTTCGATTGTTTCCTATGCTGCACTGTATTTATTCTACAAAACAGAACTATTTCATAAATATCCATTTCACTCAAATTCCATTTTTCTCCTAATGGCAGTATATTTTGTGTTCCAGATGAAAAAGCATTTTCAAAACCCTATTCACAGCTGTGTAATTCTGTGACATCAGCAGTGTTAGAAATCCAGGACAAGCCTACCTCATCGTTACATTTTTCATTTGCCATCAGAAGTCTTTCACTGCACAAAGACTATGACAACAATTCACGACGATTTAGTTTAAAAGTGAGATGTAGAAACAGATAAGAACAGACAGTGACACTGGACAGAACAACCTCCACAGTGCATTTAGAGAATGGCACAGTTTCAGCTCCTGATGAGAGTCAAGAATTCCTCACGGGTCTTTGGATCTTCCCGGAATACCCCCAACATTGTGCTGGTTACTGTTTTACTGTTCATTTTCTGTACCCCACGCATTACCATACACATATGCCTAGAAGAAATGAGAGCGACATGTCAATAAATCAGGCAGACTCTGTAAAGAGATAAGTAATCCTGCAAAAAGAGAAACACATTTATTACAGGGTTAAGCTAAATTCTGTGGAAGTAATGAAATCTCCATATTCAGAATGAACATCTATCTATAGTACCTCAGCTTTCCTCTAGGGAAAAGAGGGTCAAATTCTCAACTCTTGAGCATTTCCCTCTCTCCTCAGATCCTAAGAAAATTCCACTCTTCCAGGATGTGCTCCGATCACAGCAACTTGCCCGTTGCTAGCCTCGAGCTCTGCTCCATTCAAGGAAGCAGAAGGCACCAAGGCAGAGCATGGATTCGGCTCAGCTGGGACCACTGACCACACTGCCAGTTACATCTCCACAGCGGATATGGGGGCCCCCATTCGAAAGGGCTCCAGCCCACCAGCCCTTTTCGCTTAACCATGCAAGGATTGCTTCTGCCTGCATGGACAGTGCCCCGTAAGCAGCCAAGAGGCAGCACACAGCAGTTCTGCAGCACACAGCTGGTGTCCCACACACGGCCATCGCACACAGCCCGAACGCTACCACAGAACAACCCGGGGAACTTACGTGGCTTCAATAACCACTCCAACTCCAGCAGGCTGTAAGGCTTCTGTGATGGCTACTGCAATTTGTTTGGTAAGGCGTTCCTGGACTGAAAGGACAACGGAGAGTTCGGAATCAGCATTGGACCTGACCAGCATAAAGGCACCATCAGTATCTGCATACTACACACAGGAGAGGGGACAGCATCAAGTTATTGTATTCTCCCTTCCAAGGGGACCTGACCCCCCCCTAGCTCCACTCTTCCTGCATAAGTTGTCTGAGGAGGAGGAGTACCAGATCCTATCTTGTATTTTGGTTTATTGGGACAGACCTTTTATTCTTGTTTATTTGGGGAATCATTTTGCATTTCACATGTTCACAGGAATTTGCAGTACCATGATTTGTTGTAGCAGATCTTGTGTGTCCCATTATGCAGTTAGATTTTCTTACGTTTTTATTTTCTTTCAGTTTTTACATACTTTTTCATTGGATTTAGAACTATGTTATTCATCCCTTACACACATGCTTCCTCTTTTTGAAGAAAGCATGGACAAACCCAAGTTATTTAGGGAGTCTGTTGTCCTGCAAAGCTTTACTTCCTACAGCTCTAGCACCCTCTGTTTACCAGTCTGACACCTAATGGTCACTTTAAGACTTCTGTTGCCATGAACAGGCCAAATTTAACTACAGGACAATGAAGCCAGGCTGAGCCTAACCCAGACAGTCAGCTCCAAAAGCGCTCTGTTCCTTCAAGAGTGGTTTTCTAGAGCCAAAACTCAGAAGGAAAAGCGGTACATCACAAGGGGCCCACGCAGAGGGGAAGAGGGGAGATGGCAACAACAGAGCAGGGAGGCAAAATACCCAGCCCTTCCACACCGCCTCAGATACCAAGAATCTGTGTCAAGAACACTGTTTTTCTTAACACTAACTTACAGGTGGACTGCACCTACACAAAATTAATTACCAGCCCCTGAGCTGGCTAGCAAAGGACTGCACACACTAGGAAAAAACCCAGCTATTTACCTTGTAATCTTCTACTGTATATTTCCACAATCCTAAAGAGGAAAAAAAAGAGGAAACAGATAATGTTACAGTTATTCCTATTTGACCATTGTCTGATCTTCACAGTTAACCCTGCACTACCAGGCAAGACCACTGCACTGATCTGTGCCCTTCTGGGAAATGCAAGTGACATCATTCTGCTGCTGTGCCCTTCCTGGAAATCCAAGTCACATCGTTTTGCTGCTCGGCCTCTGGCCGGCGTTGCTTGCTTGAGGACTTCCCTTAGCACACCAGTGTTCAGTGACAGGCTGGCCCTACTCCCACCCTACCAAGCACTCTGGGGTAATCCTGTCACTTCTCCTTACACCTTTTTTTTTTTTTTTGGCTGTTATTTTTGAAGCACTTGTACCAACACCCACCTGGAACATACATTTACAAGGGAATCCATGCCCAAAGATTTCCCAAAAGCTACTCCTGGAACTGAAGTCAGACTACCTCCTCTCGCCTCAATGTAAACTGAACACTGTTTTAAGGACAGTTCAGATATTTGGATTTCCAGAGGGCTACTGGACTTGAGCAAGAGATGTTTTGGATTCTTGCATTTAACCACAAACTTAACTAAGAACAATGAGAAATATTTTTTATTTGAAACAGATACTCTCCCCCAATGTATCACGCCATCATTCACACTCCACTGCAAGGATGACCTCAGTGCTGCTCTCTAATGTGACTTCAGATTTAACCCATTTGTGGGGCAATGCAAGTGATACCACGATCATTTATCATCACAGTACTATAATCCACATATTTAACAGAAAAGTCTTATGACCCACTGAGTTACAGAGTGGTTATTCCTGCAGATCTCAAATGCTTAATTACAAGTCAAGCAGCCAGGTAAAGAAGCTGCTGTAGAAAGCAAGCTTCAATACCCATCTGGCCAGACTAGACAAGAACCAGACACACGCTGGCAGCCTGAGGCACTGGTTACAAAAAGCATTTCAGACAATGAGACTTGCCTGCTGTGAGAATTATATGCAGAAACCCCCTTCCAGAAGTGAAATGGTTGTTACAGCTATTCTAAACAAAGCCAGATAGCATTTAGATTAAGTATATGGATAGGAAAAAGTTGATGCTGGTAGATATTTTTACAGTTGTATTAAACAAACATGCTTATAGGGCTTCTCATGTGCAAAAAGGGTATTTGCATTAGCATTTCAAGCCTGAGCTTAAAATCCAAGGAAAGATTTTTGTTTACTGAATACAGGTCATCCACAACTACAGAAACTCACCACATTAGACTAATCCTATTAGGAAAGATTATACCTACAGTACCAACAGCCTCACAAATCTTTTCTGAACACCAGTTGCATTATATAGAACAAGGAAGGGAAGTACGATTTGGCCCACCAATCTCTTTTCATGGTCAGCACTCAAAAGCAAGCGAGGACTGAGAACACTTTGTTATACAAGAATCTAATCTTTTCATTATTATAGTTTACAAGAGTTTCACCCTAACTTGAAAAAGAGGCAAGATTTAACCTTTAAAGCACAGTGGAAGAAGCCTTGCTTGTTTCCAAGCATGTTTCTATACTGAGAGAAGAAACAGTACGGAAATTATATGCTTTTAGCACCATGTTGTCACTTGCATTAAGAATCATTCAAGACAACTTTGAGCCCCTTTTTACCTCTGCAATTCAGAGATAATTGAAGATCAAAGCAAAAACAAATCGATTGATGTATATTTCAAATGCGATCTTTAATTTGAATTGACGCTCTTTAGAAACAAAACCAAGTGCTAAAGGCACTACCTCTTCCAGAGGAATGTAGGTCCAGTCACAGTAAACAAATGTGAAAGTTCAGTGTTGAAATGCTTGTTTGAACCTTTTAATCAGAGCCCACTCTGATTAAAGTGTCCACTAGACCACTAGACCAGAATCCACTACTATAACCACTCCTGAAAGACGATCTCCCTGTAAAGTGAGGTTACACTAACAGCAGCTTGACCTCCAAGGGCCTTTCTGCTTCCAAACCAAATTCATCATTGTGCAAACAGAGCACAGAACAGAGCTGAGTGAATTTAAAGCACTTTAGCATCATATCCTACACATTTCTTACCCACTAAGAAAACCCAGCAGGCATGCAGATTTACAAGGCTAATTCTCATTAGTGTTATTGGAACTACAAGAAGATTAGCAGATGCATCAAGGAAAGTATAAGCAAGTTCTATGTGGTCTTTCTGAGCTGCAGCCAGTTTCTTCAGATTTGTTTGTCAGAAGAGAACCCTCCACTCTGGTATCCCATAAACTGCTTATTTAAGGGATCTACCATCCCCTTCCCCACTAGAAGTGGAAAGTGTCACTAACAGATCCAGTGCAGGAACTGGTCCAAGGGCACTTGCCAGAGGAAAAAGCTATTTTACATAACAACCGGGTTTCTCAAGTGCATCATAATTTGTTTTTTAGGCTGAGTCGTATCTATAAAGTCTATCCCAAAGTTCTCTCAGCAGATCTCAAGTGAAAGAAAAATGTCAAATTTATCTGAAGAGTCAGCTAAGAGATATGAAAGCTCTAGATTCAATTCAAATCCAGAGATGCTGTGTTCATTTACAGTTTGGAAGTTCTGGGGTTTTGTTCTTATGGGTCAATACACACATAAGAGGTAAACAGCTAGAGATTCCCACTGGTTTTGGTTGCCTTCCTTAGAAAGAGCAAGCTTCCCTGCTTGTTCTTGCTCCTGTGTTCCCTGCAGACACCAATGAACATGCAATTACAGCTCTACTACAGTCGACTGTGATGTGAATTAACACAGAGCTCTAAGACTTATCTGTCCTCCCCACAAAAACCGTAAATGCTGAGGATTGGGCTAAATCCAAATTGAGGACGCAAAGTGTGCCGAGCTTTAGAGGGAGACCAGATTAGAAAGATTAGCACAGCGAGAACAGCTTGGAATCCTTTTTACAAATTAGCATCACTTTCACTACATTAACACTTACCTAGCAAGCTTGCTGAGCCCAAGTACTTGTTTGTTAGGAAGATAGCCAATATGTACCTAGACAGAGGAGAACAGCCATTAACAGAATCGAAACACTTGCTTCCAAATGCATGTGAAACTCATGCATAGAGAATGAGATGTGCATTCACCCCAGAACCAATTCTGGAACAATCCAGAAGTGGGATTCATACAATTCCAGCATGTGGGAAGGACATGCCACCATGCAAGCCTGAAACATTACGGAGCTAACAAAGACTGTAAATGCCTGGTGAGGTCAGTGTCCTGGTGAAGAATATGTAAGTTCTCTAAGTGGGAGAAATACCACAACTTTTCAAGAGCCAAGGCTTATGTTCCAAGTCTCAGAAATGCGATAAAGTACTACATTTGGGTACAAAAAGCAGTCCTTATTACTCAGCACAGCACTGCTCATCTAGAACAAACATGCTTTCCTTTCAAGGCCTAAAATGGGTCTAGGAAGAGGGAGAGAGAGATTATACTTTTATTTCCAGTGAAAGTTCTGATGGCAAGAAATATTTCACCACCAAAACCAGGCTGCACTTACTGTCTTTTTTGTTTGTTTGTTTGTTTTTAAGGCCATCTCATGTGTTACTGGTAGTGCCAAAGATTACTGTATGATTAAGTCAACTTCCATCCTACTTGAATGCAGATTTACTGAACACTAATACTGGACTATACTGAAATAAGTTCTTGCATAGACAAATGTTTGGATGGGGAGGGGGGGGAAGGCATTTATTTTCTTGTTTTAGAAAGCAACATAGGCTACCGAATTCAAGTGGGTTTACAGCTGTAGCAGATTATAAACCAGCATTTGTGTCACTGTACCAGAGACTTGAAAAATTAGCCAAGATACAGTAGGGGAGTACCAGCGATGGATTATCTCTGAGGGCTTTGCCTAGAGGCCCCATCTCAGCATCCTGTATCGCTGTACCTGCGATAGAGGTACCACAGTGCACCTAATTACCTGGCTAACTTGCTCATTCCTATCACTTCTGTTGGGTAATCAACCCACTGACACCTGAAAGACATGAAACATTTCAGATCAAGTAAGAGACATAACTTAGAAATAAGCGTTGAATCCTGTTCCCCATGTGAGTATCTTTGTGAACTTTAATTTTTAAGATAGAGCTGCAAATACAAGACCTATTGATCAGTATTTGCAGCCTGTTTGATGTACCCAACAGGAGAATGGTTAGTCTGAGAATATTTAGAGGCATACCAAGTCATTTAGCAGACCATTATACGAGCAGGACCGATTCGGTGTTTGCGAGGAGATTTCTCCAAACCACACAGGCTAAACGGCTAGATGTAAAAAGAATGCATATATTGCCACAGAAGTAATGAAAAGAATATACACAGTATGTGTAACCAAGAAAAATAGGCAAAACAGAAAGCTTGCATAGAAAAAGAAGTTACTTTGTTTTCTAGTATAAAATAGCAGCAAGGAAAGAAAGGAGACAAAACTGAGGTGACTCCACTAGCTAAATAAGTGATTCCTCCTCAAGTACTTTGTTTTTGGGAGACAGTATACTTGGAACATACATGGCACTGATCAAATTTTACAGAAGACCTGCACTTGCCAGCCTATGAGCACTTTATGGTAAAACAGATGGATTAAAATAAGCTCCATCCTTCCATGCTAACGTAGGAGTAAAGAGGCCAAGATTTGCAGAAGTGACTTCCAACTCCAAATGCTTCATCAAGTTTACAGTGCCTAACTTAAGAACTTTTAAGGTTGTTGACACTACAATTTCAACACTATCTGATATACAAGCTCCCTTCGTGGGAATCCCAACTGGAACAGCCTCCTGCTCGTCATTTTTGAGCACAGCCCTTCCGACTGTGCTTGCCTATTTAAGGCAGTGCTGCTAATCAGAAGTTTGTTCCATTTGCAGGGGTTCCTGAGACAAATGCACACTAGCTAGCTCTGAGCCAGTAGTGTAATCCACGACAGAGCAGAGCCAGCATGCAGGGTGAGCTGGTTTAATATCAAGATGTCTGCCCCCAAGGCTTGCTGCTGCTTCACGAAGAGCTTTGATATAAAATGTCAGAAACCATTAGGTTATTTAGACTAGGAAGGGTTGAGCATTATGTTTTATGGGCTTAAATCCAAATAAAACTCGCTTTAAGAAGGTCCTCCTCATTTGTATTCTAAGGATTAACTTCTGCAATCACAGCCATAAGTGGTAAATAGTTACAGCTTTAAAAAAAAGCAGCTACAAGGTCTTTTGCATGTACTTTAGGTCTTTGATCCTGTATTCCAGTATTTATTTTGTGAGGAAGAGTTACCTTTCCAACAAATGGAACGAGGTGATGCTCACACAACGAGAACATGTCTATGTCCTTCACAATTACCATCTCATCATGATCTTCATCAAAGATGGCGTCATTCAGAACATCTGAAATTAAACACTTATATTAAAAAAGTTATATGCACGAGCACGGAAAGTTCTTCCAGCCAGTAACTGAGAAAGCTGCACACTTGTCATGAGCTACCTCAAAACTACAGATTTTAGGGTTGAGACAYGGGAGCAAAGTATGGATTAACAATGCAACCACGCTCTGGCTTGCATAAGATCACACGATTGGCACAATGCTTTGTCAGACTCCCTATGTGCTATGCCAAAAGAAATTCTGTGGTGCTGTATTAAAATAGCATTAGCTTGTGCCAGGTTTGGAAAAGCCTAGCCTTTGCAGAATTACATGCATCTTAAGATTAATTGAAACTACAGCTGACAGAGCCAGTGCTGAAGAGGAGAGCACATCTAGAAGTAGGCTTCCACGTGTCTCCACATACCACAAGCAAAGTTCAGCCCGAGTTTAGAGAAAAGCTGAGCCATCATAGTTGTTCCTTCACACATTTAACACCAGCATCACTATCTTCCAGGAAGTTTTGCACCCAAATAGCATACTCTCTCCAGTTTTATCCTGAAATGCACCAGCCAGCACCTGCATACACAGATGTCTAGAAGAAGATCTGTAGGCACAGATTAGGGAGAAATGTGCTGTGTCCTGTACTGCAAGCAGGCATGCAAATGCGTACTCCAGCCTAGCTCTACATTTCAGAGTTAACAAAAAATACAAAAAAAGCCCCTTTAGAGATAGAGGAAGGAAGAGACAGCTCTTCTAGCAATAAGAGGGCTTGGGGCTTTGTTAGTCTCAAAGGTCAGCAAACAAATCCTCCATCGATTTTCCAAATTTAGCAGTCCCCTGACAAGTCCCCAAGCATTCCTGACACAGGTTACAGCAGATCAGCATTGTCTCCACAAAGGTTGCGGGGAGTTGGACCATGTTTGGAGAGGTTAAAAGTAGAACAGCCGCCCCAAGGTAAGAGAGAGCGCTTTTTTGAAGAAGAGAAAATCAGCACTGGCTGCATAGAAGAGCTGTTTGGCAAAAAACTCTGCAAATAACTTGAGGCAACACTGACTACTTGGAATTGCTTCCAAGAACTGTGTCACACAGCACGGCCCAAGGAGAAACCAGGGGGCTCAGGGACTGCCCAGCTTCATCCAAAGTGGAGCTTGGCACCTCCAGTGATGATTACAGAAATCTAATAGCTGTGTCTGCTCTATTTGCCTTTATGCCTTCCCCTGACATGCACGTACACCTAATGGCTACCATCTGTTGTCGATAACGTATCATCATCATGGAGCATTTTAATTTCCTGCTTGCTATCAGCACTACACAGGTAACCCTGGAAACTGCGCGCACGATATTCTGCCTGCGACTCGCGTTCCTTCCCGAGAAGTGCTGACGACCTGGAAAACAGCGAGGCTGAACCCCAGAAGGTTTTCGATCTGGTCAGAGGGTAAGAAATTGAGGGCGTGAAAGAAGCCAGGGAACAACTTTATGCAGGCCCAAGATTTTGTTCTTCAAATTTTAGAGTCTAGTTTACACTGAGCACTGCAGGAGAGGCATAGTATCTTTTTGCCTATATGGGAAGCACCATGAACTACCGTTATGCTGAGTTCAGCCAGGAATAGCCAGAACCTGAAGCAGGGCAGAATCTGAAGACAGAGGACAGGAGTGAGAGCAGCAGTCTAGTTCCTCCCTGCCTCCCAGAGCACTCTGCAAATCTGCCATTTCCACAGCAGAAAGGCAAACAGTGTTTTTATGAAACCTGCCGCTATGCACAGCGTTATTAAAACAAAATCCAAACAGATCCAAGAAGCATCTCCAGAGTGACTGCTGATGTTATTAGACCACCAGCTTGGCTCAGACCATCGTCGCTGGGAGCGCATCAGAGCCCGATGTTAGATATGGATTTACGTCAGCACACGCACGGAGCGGATCGTTCCGAACGGTCGAGAAGGGCCCCGTTCTCGTTACAAGTCACAGTAACGTGCGACTCAGCGTAAGGCCCAGTCCAGCTAAACAGGAGCGTCAGCTTAGAGAAGTTGTCAAACAAACAGTTTTTAAATATGATGGATCCTTACAGACTTCATCTAAGGAATCTGTTGCCATGCTGAAGAACCATGGTTTATTACGGAGAGAGCTATTAGCCCTATTTTAAAGCTGGGGAAAAAAAAGAAGGTTAAGTGACCTATGAAGTGTCACATAGGCCACTTCAAGGACAAAATCTCTCTCCCACGGCTAAAGCAATTGAACAGGAACACAAAGGTCATCCTTCTTGCATAAATCCCCTCCTTAGGCTACAACCCAGGGTCATGGCAGTTTGTGTAATGCACAGGGAGTTTTGGAGGCATGTAAGCAAACAGATCCACATGTCAAGAACATAACCATTGGCCCGCAGGGTGCTTTGCACCTTCCATTTATATAGATGTTCTCAATTTTACACCTTAAATTTCTTGAATATCAGCAGCAAACTGCAGCCAGATCACAGATGATACCTGCCAGCTACATAACTTCTGCAGTTGTGCCTGCAACAATTTCTGTTGATCTTAAATTTTAACAGTTAGCAATAGCTATTCCTTGAGAAGGAGGGCCAGAATCCATAAAGAAAGAAACAAGAAACCGTTAGCCCTTCCAATAATCCCTTCACAACTGCCAAATGATACAAGGGAACAAAGACAAAACAGAAGATGGGACAGGAGGCAGGACTCCCTGCCTGAGCAGCTATGGTGCTAGAACAGAGCTCCAGTCCTCCATATCCTGCTGCAGTCCACTTTATACAAGTCTGTTATCCTGAAAACAAGCTTAGTCCAAAGTCTGTGTCTGTCCATACACCTCCCCCTTGAAATCTGAGTCTTCTGTCGACAACAAAAGCCTGCTAGGCAAAAGTAGCTGTGACGAGATGCTGTGCTATGTCCTACCCCAGCACTGCTCTTTAGTAATCACTCTGGATAGACTTTTTTGGCAAAGACCCTTGTGCAAAGGGGCAATAGTGTTTTATATAACTTTGCCTGCCTTTTGTTTTTTGTAACCGTTCAATCTGCAATAGCATCAGCTACTAACAGGGTCCAGACAACCTGCAGTGCACGTTCCAGAGAGATTAAGAGAACTGAAAGGACAGAAAAGGAAACAGGGCCTCAGATCAGCCAGGCCAGAAGCAAAGCTGGGGACAAATTCATCTCTTACCTTGTTCTTATGTTCCATCTACTAGGCCACACTGCTTACTTCACTAGCTTGATTGCTTTCCACTGAATTTCCTCATTTGGAGGCCTCAATGTTTGCTGCAACTCCAGACTAGTTTTTCCACCACTGAGGGCAGGATATAAAAGCTGTCTTCCTCCCCACGCCTTTCCCAATTCACACAGTGCAAGTGTGACATTTTTATACTGGTTACATCTTTCAGCTCTAAAATACTTACCTGCCTGTCTAATCTGACTGCACCTTTTCCATCCTTTCCTCCTGGGACAGATTCTTCACAGCAAAAACGTAGAAGTCCACAGGACTTTCAGAGGAAGGGAGGGCCAGAAGTAAATTCTCCTAGTTTGGTTTCCTAACAAAGCAAGACACCTACAGATCAGATGTGCCCCTCCTCAAAAGGCTACTTAAGCCAAAAAAAACAAAAAACAAACAAAAAAACTTCCTCTCCAGTGAAGTGACCCTTTTACTCCCTCTGAGTACCATCTACGTAATCCTCCACGTCAGTAAGAGGATATGACTTGCGTCTGTTTTGTGAGCAAGACGACAGACACGCTCTTAACTAGTCCCTTGGCCTCCGAGTGATACCTGCCCTCACTCGGAGATTTTACTAGTCATCACTGCAATACAGCTGTGCTTGAGTGCCATCACAAAGCCCTAAATATAAGCCAAAGGAGACTGCAAGTAGTATATGTGCTCTCCACCACCTCAGAAAACCTAAGGGAATTTACTACTTCAACCTGAACACATCATGTTAATGAAAAGCTAAGATTTGGATAAAAACACGTGGCTTGGAGGAAGGCAACAACAAGAACAAACATTAGATGTACAGTCAAGGGCAATCCCTAGATTATTCCAGCTGATTTTTCCTTTGGCCTGGAGTTCAGGTCCTATTGTAGAGACTTCAGACAGTTAAAAACTAAACAGTGACCTCTCTTGCAAGAGAGCTTCTGATTTTTTTCTTCTTTATCTCCAAAGAGAAAGTTGATAAAAAAATCAGAATTACATGAAGACATGGAACAAGAGAGACCTTTTGGGATTTTGCGTCAGAGCTAAGCAAGAAGACCTGTTGCTATAGAAACTATTTGCATGGCTTTAATATGACACAGGAAATCAAAAGCACCTCTGGCAAGCAAAGATAAAATGCCCACCCAGCAGCTGGCTCAATAGGTGAAGGGAACGAAGGATCACAGCATGCTGCAGAGCAGTACTGCATCAGCTTCACAGGCCTTCAGATGCCCAATTCTCTGGCTGCTTTTGACTATGCCTCTGAAACAGAAGACCAAAATGTTTGTAGATTGTTCTCACTCCAGCTTAAGTCACTTTACTAAAGCATTAAGTTGCCCCACTGCTTGATGATCACTTAGTCTGCACTACTTCTCACTAAGCAAAACATCAGTGCAGCTGTATAGCTCAGACCTCTTCAAGTCTTCAGTAGAAGTACACTTGCTGTAGAACAGCTTCAGGAGTCAAAGGCCCCTGAGCACCAGAAGGGCTGATGCACATTACCCCAAGGATTGCACCAGCATCTGAATTTCACTAGTTAAGTAGGCAGGAGAGCAATGAATCTCCTCCCAGGCAGCATCAGCAGGCTGAGTAGAGGAATCAAGCTGAGGATTGCTCAGTGTCAAGAAGATGGAGGCAGTCTCAGAGAGCTGCTACACTGCTCCTTGAGCTGACCCATCCCCATAGAGGTGTAAAGCAGAGTTTTCCTTAGCCCATCACATGGCTCCAGGCTGTCCTAATTACAGCCTCCGCATTCTCTGGTAACCCACAGATCCCCCAGACTGCAGCAGGCAGAGACCCTCTTGGGAACAGGTTCAGGCCTTCTGCCACAGACACGCTACGAGGGTGAGCAGGAAGCTGCACAACACCAAGTCTCCTCAGCCTGAGCAGACTGAAGTACAGGCTGAGGCTGGGTTCTGCTCTGCCAGGAGCAAGAACTGACTCTCACAAAGATCAGTTGCAGGGGATCTTGCATGTAAGAAATAGGAATGGGTAATGATCTGGAAGATGCTCCTGAACAGCAATGTGATGTAGCCAGAGACCAAAAACCAACCATTCATTACAGTAGAATGAGATGATATATGTTGGCAGGTACCTTTGACCACCTTTCCTGGGTAAAAATGCCTTTTAAAATTAAGCAAATCTGAACACAAACATAATCCACATACAATTAGCTTTTAGAAGCACCATGCCTCCTGCTGTATGCTGAGGAAACCCATGGACTACAGAGTCAGATTAAATCATCTGGAAGGAAACTGCTATAAAGCTTTCAGGTGCTGCTGGGTAAGTAGTCAGATGTAGAGTCCAAACTGAGATTTATTCATGTGTTACACTACAGAACAATTGTAGTTAAACAAAATAGTCCAGACAAGCAACACAAGAAAATTATTCCAGCCTTTCAGTATTAAAAGACAATTTGTTTGTGAATTTATTATGCACAGAGTACAGAATCATACTACAATAACACTCATCTACACAAGAGCATAGACTGCTGCAGGAAGTTAATGACTTCAGGTAGCTAAGAGGAGGAATGCTCTGGTTATGCCAGCTTCACAGCTGAATTGTTATTTGCTTCAAGTAGTCTTGAAGGGCTCAAGAAGCAGCCTAATCTGTAACATTACTGTTTAAATAGGCAATAGAGTTCAAAAGCTGCAGAGGATTAGAGGGGCCTTAGTACCATGTAGCTTCCTTGCCATAATGGACCTTCCTAACAGGAAGGAAAACAAGCCTCAGACAGAATTTACAAGTTTGTGAAGTATTTGTCAAATATTAGTCATCACTGCCATGCCAGAGGCCTGGAAATGAAGCTCAACTTCAGACAGGAACATTTGCTTCCAAAGCAAAGCTGAACTCCTCAGTTACTAGAAACAGAGCTGGACCAGACGTATAATTTAAGGCATATTTTGTAGAGAACAAAGAAAAGCAATATTGTTATTCAACTAATTCTGAGCAAGACTTGTATGAATTCGTTTACCTTCCTAGAAAATTTTCCATGCTGCAGTGAGAGATTCAAGTTAAGAAATCAGTTATTACAGACTATTGTCTATAACAACAGGTCTTTTGTGCAATAACTATTACAGACTCAGATGAAGCCAAGATTAGGTTTGAAAGTGGTCCTATACTGATACATTTATTAATACGAGGGAAAGCAGGGTTATGGAGACACATTAAAAACATATCAAGTTTTCAATAACTTTCATAATGTCTCATGTCATAGAAGGTGCTGAAATCCCCCCATCCACACACACCACTCCGAAATTGAAAGAAAAGGTAAAGCTGAAACAATGCTTTGGAAAAGCAACACGAAAAGAGAGAATCTTCAGTAGGTAACATCCTAGAGCAGATAGAGGTTAAAAGATCTATTAGATTCCTGACAAAACACCAAACAAGCTTAGTTAACCTAGTATTACTTAAGTATTAATGGAAGAGGGGGAAATACTGGAAAGTCCTAGAGCCCTAGTTCCCAGCAGCAATAAGTTTCACTTCATTAAGTACGTGCTTCAGCATAGTAGGCTTCACCCATTTGGGGGTGAGGGTTGAAGGGGAAAACAAAAAAAGACCCTTACTCTGAACAATTCTCTCTCACACCTTTTGGTGTACAAGAAACAAGGCATGGCCATACCACCAATAATTCTGATATTTAAATTAGTAGTAGTTCAGACTGTCTTGTGTATGAGAAGCGAGAGAACAAGCAGTATCTTGTTTCCAGTAACAGGAAAGAATGAAGTAACTCACCAGCTCTTAGCAAAGGGCAGTGTTGCTGGGCAGTGTTGCTGAGCAAACAGCCTTGCTTGTTTAAGGCACTGCCTGTCTATTTTTACACTGTGATGCTTAGCACCTCTCCTCCATAGCAAACTGGGTAGGCTTTGAAAACTTATGAGCTTACTCCATTGCTGTCATCTGTCAAAATACCAAATCCACAGAGACAAGAAGGTGAAAACAAAGTATTAAGCTTGTATTTATTTACTCTTCTCCACAGAAAAGTACATAACCTAACGAGAGCAAGGAAATGCAAAACACAATTCAGATGTTAGTCTACTAGTATTGGACATACCTAGGTATTATTTGCTTTAAAATAAAATCCACACAGTAAAGTCACTTAGTAGCTGGCTTCAAGGGAAATCAAATGTACATGCAGCCTTCCAAACCATAAAGGTTGAGAAAGCAAAGTTCTCTTCTTCAGTATTTCTGATTTTCATTTCCCTATTAAACATGCCAAAAGGGCAGCTAAATCTGCCAGCATAATTGAATGCTAACATCCTGATCAAAGAAGTCTTGCAGTTTTTATTCATTACCAGCATCACTGTTACCAACTACACCATTTAATGAACATGCTGTTTTGTTTAAAGTGTTTATGTATGTTGAAAACAAGTTAACTTCCTACTGCAGTTGCAGGGAGCTTACTGAGCCCTGTCTGATATCTCCGACAGTATTGCACAACCAGAACCAGCTCCTTTGTCTTTTGACACTAGCATCATCGACATCTGCCACTTCTGGAAATCACCATTTAGCTCTGTTTAGCAAGATTGACTTTGAAGTTTTCAGCTTTAGTTACAATTTGGTACCATCTGCAATCTTGTATTTCCATGTATTTACTCGTTTACTGCATCTGCACGCGCTTGTCCTTTGCAACATTTATATAGTCTGAGACATCACCTTTGAGTGACATTAAGCCTTTATTAAAGGAGGGACAGATCCCTTAAGGTTTAGTCTTTGTGTGACAATTTCTGAATAGACTACACATAAAGGCAACAGCTACTAACAGTCAAGCTTACCTTTATATACCAAGAGTACAGGTTACTATCCTGTTACATAGAATTTTCTCCCAGGAGCAGGAAGCTGATAAATCTGACCCTCACCCAAGAAGAAAATGGAAGACAGAAGCACTGCACAAAGCTCAGAAGCAAGACTTTTGGTATCCTATCTGCTCCGCCACCCTCAACAAGGCATGAAGTTCAAAATGCTTCTGTTGTAACAGTCATTAGTCCACATGCATGCCCAAGTGTGAACAGCCAGCATTAAGTCTGCTCCCCAGATGGACTTTATTTCAGATCACTGGAAGCACTTCTCCTCCAAGGAAAGTTTGATTTCTAGTACTATAAAAAAGATAAATACATTTGAATACATTTTGTCAAAGAGAGCTAGTGGTTGAAGTCTTTACTCCCAATATAACCCTGGCTTTACTAAAAGGACAATCTAGGAAGAGTAACAAGAGCCAGATTTAGACATCCAGTAAGCAAACTTCTAATAACACTAAAATACACTATCCTGACTAGATGTAGAATACAGCTAGCAGAGAAGAGGCAAAGCAGGAACACTTACCCTGCACTGTCAAAAACAAGCTACAAAATGTATACAGTGGAGACTGGAAACAGCAGAATCATCTTTTTTGCTACTCATGGAAGTCTGAATGGGAAAGAAACAGAACTTAGATATGATCTTTCCCACATCACTCCAAATTAAGGTACAGAAGCTATGAAAAATACACTGCTGCTACAGGGTTAAACAGGACTTCACTCACACCACTTTGCCATCTCCTTCCCACCACCACCCCAGAAGGTGGATCACTGCAAGGCAGGCAAGGCCACCATCCCTCACCATACCCAAAGCTACCACAACCTGATGGCACTCAAGAACACCCAGTCACAAGCAAGAGCTAAAAACCACTCAAGTGGCTAACGTCTAAGAGCAGTGGGCAGCATTCAAGGCAATCAGGTAGCCTAGTTTTGTAACCAAGCACAAAACCTCTATGGTCTCACTTAGAGTGAGTGAAGTTTGAATCAAGTATTTTAAATGCTGCAGACCTACAGCATACTTCCAACTTTACACTCCAGCCTTCGCTAGATTTAATAATTTGGGAATACAACTTCTACAAAGCCTTTTGCTATCAGAAATAGAGTTACTTTCCTTTGCTTACATAAAATAGAAATCCCACCCAAATGCAGAAGGCTGATTTTAAAGCCTGCAGCTATACTTGATATTTACTTCCTTAGGTTTGGCTTTGTCGCTCTTTTCTGGCTGCACAGTCAGGCAACAATGTTTTCACATAGCAGCATAGGTTGTGAGCTCAGCTAGGACCAGCTCAGCTAGGACTAAGTCAGGTGCCTGTTGCCACATCTTGCCTCTGGCCCTGTGTTCATACACTCATGACAGAGCTTGCACTTAAGAAACCTTCTGTAATTCCTGTAAGTCCCATCATTTCATACATAGCAGTTGAATTCTGCCTAGTGAGAGGTATGACTTCAACTCATATCTCAGCCTCCCACAAATCACAGCCTTAACCCCTGCGCAGGCAGACAGTTCCAGATTAAGGAACTGAATGAGGTGGAAAAGTAAACCCAAGCACATAAAGAGGTGGGGGGGCTGTTCTTTTACAAGCCAGTTCCTGGTGCAGTTCACAGCCTGGTTATGCAGCTGGTTGTACTGGCATCACCAAGCAAGCAGCACACTAAGATGCAGCAGCAGAGGCAAGTGGCCAGAGCTGCATTTCCACAACCAGCATCACTCTTAAAGACTCCATAGGTTTCACAATGCATTTAAAGATCTCCCAAGTGTAAGTTACCTCCACATCAGCTGTCACAGCCAGCTCCTCATCCACTAGTCATTTTGCTAGCTGCTAGGGATTCATCCTTCAGTTACAGCTCTTTCCTCCTGCTTTGCTAATAAGAATGGATAGACTGGAAGCACAGCATTGTGCTGGAAAAGAAGCACCTGGAAAGTAAAAAAGGATTCCCCAGCTGACACAGGAACAGGTGTTAATATCACTATTTCATTTTATCTTTGGAAAAAATCAGTCCAGGAGTACAGCCACTAGCAGTGGCAATAACTTCACTCTTGGATATTATACAACTCTTCCCCATTGTAGATATTCAGAAGGGACTATTCAGAACTACTCTGCTCCAGGAAATCAGGATCCCCAAGAATCCATACTGGAGCAGAAGGAAGAAGGCACTGAAAAGCCAAAGGGAATCAGTCTGGCATAACTGGCCCTGCACACAAGACTGGCAGCAAGATAAGGAAGTCTTACAATAGGGAGCAACCTCAACATTCAGCATGAAAATTCATGCTCAGAGGCTATCACTAAAAAAATCCCTCTGCTAGAGACTGACAGGATGGCTATGAAACCTCCCATGTTACACAGCAATGAAGAGACAAGTGCAATCCCAAATGCAACAGGGAAGTTATTCCCAGTAGAAGAGCATCATTCCAAGTCCCTGACAAAACATCTTCTCAAGCAATACATAGCAGCACTAAAACGAAGAGGTCCGAGTGGAACGAGGACGAGCAACACAGCCCAGAGCCTACTTTCAATTGAGAACCCAAAAACCTGATCTGGTCTGCAAGACAAAACAAGGGTCAAGGGAGAAATGCTATCATAAGCAAAGAAAAGCTAAGAGACAACATTGGCACGAGTATAAACTGGCTGTAAGTTAATGCTGGAAGTTAGAGGCAATCAGGTTTTGAAGAGGCAACAATTTTGAGAAGTGGGAGAAAATAAGACAGTTTACAAGTCAGAGCACAGTGTATTTATGAGAGAGACTGATGGGTTAGCTGGAAGCTGGACTTTAAGGTCCTTTCTAGTCCCTGACGCCAGCCACGAGCACAGTTTGGCTTTCTCCATTGGGGTACAACAGTGGTGCAGCTCTGGGGCAGGCTCAGTGCAGCAGAGCTGTGCTCAGGAAAGCAGAACATGCTCGGCTCATTTCTGATTCACATTCAAAACACTCCTCGCTTTCAGTGTCAGTATCTCTCATCCACTTACAGGAACTCTCCTTTCCTCCGCACAGGGAGTGAAAGGGGGAATTCCCTAGCTTCCCAAGCCTGTGTTATTTATAGAGAGGGCAGTCCTCCGCAGAAAGGCTAGGAAGAGGAAAGCGTTTCACTTGACTCTTCAAATAGGAGTCACTCAGCAGTGAGCCAAGAGAACTTCAGTCTCTGGTGATGAGTAGGAGACCAAAACCCACCAGCTTCTTCTCCTTGTACCCTCAGGGACAGCCCACAGCCATGAAAACCTTCATCTGGGGCAGTGCTGGGAGCCTGGGGCACCTCTGCACACCAGCACTCAGACCCTGAGATGGGGCAGGGACCTCCCCAGCCTCCCCACCTCAAGTTTCATTCCCAGCATGGAAGAGACCTCACCTGAAAAAGGCATTAACAGGACCCTTTCTGAGAATATTCAGACAATCTATGTTTGCTAATAGAAAAAAAAAAATCCTCCTTATCCATTTCTGAACAAACCTTTTGGCCAAAGGTTCACCAAACTCCAGAGTCTGGAAGCCTGCACTAGAAGAGGGGAAGCAGAAACACTTGTTTCACACACCCCAGCCAGCACCACGCTAGTTTAGATGAAAACATGAACTTTGGCAGCATGAAGTTTAAGAAAACCTGGATTTGGGGGAGGGAGGAGGCAAGAGGGACAGCACCCTGCCAGGCCTGGGTGTCCCACCTGCACCCTCACCCAGAGGGGACCTCCAGGAGAGGCCACCAGCCCCATGAGCCACCACGGACCCAAAAAGCAGCCACCAGCCCCCAAAAGGAGCCAGGCAAGGGGGCGGCTAGTGTAGCTCGTGCCCCACCACCCCCGACCCACCGCGGCCCCTACCCGAGATGGTCTCCTGGTAGCCCTTGGTGAAGAACTGCATGGCGGTGGCCGCCCGCCACGGCGTCTTGAGCAGCCCCTGCCGCTCGGGGTCCTCGCCCAGCGAGCGCAGGATGGTGGTGTAGGCGGCCGCCAGGCTGGGCAGGCTCAGCTCGTTGTCCTCCTCGCTGCGCGGCCGCTCGCCCCGCCAGCCGCCCAGGCCGCCGGAGGAGGCGGCGGCGGCGACGCGCGGCTTCTCCGCGCCCGCCGAGGAGGACGAGGAGGGCGGCAGCGGCCGCTCCTCCCGCGCGTAGCCGTTACAGCTCCGCGCCGCCTCCATGGCGCCCGCCGCCGCCTCACGGCGCCTCAGCCCGCGCGCCGCCGCCGCCGCCGCCTGCTTTATACCGCCCGCGCCGCTGCCATTGGGCGGCGCCGCCGCTACGTCACGCGCCGCCGCCGGGCTGCGCCGCGGGTGTCATGAGCCGGCCGGCCTCAGCCGCGGGGTATACCTGGTGTCCGTGGGGCGCCGCGCCTGCTTAAAGTCTACACGAGCGCTGGAAATCAGACCGCGACACCGTGCTGTAAAATTGGCCCTGTGGCCACAGCTGCTCATGTGCACGCAGCGTTTTGGGGTGTTTCCCGGGGATTCGGAGCACGCGAGAGTTGCGTCTCCGGAGGGAAGAAGGGGCTCGGGGCCGAGTGCGGCGGCCGCAGGAGCTGGGTGCGATTCGGTTCCCGTGGATTACGCGCTGGTGCCAGTGCCAGAGGGATGCGCAGCAAAACAGCGTTTCGGGCCGGGTTTGGACGGAGGCTGCAGGCGCGTGCGCCGAGGCTGGCAGTTTTGCACTTGAAAACGCCGGATTAACTGTTTTTTGGTGGTTTAGATACGTGTTGGGAGTCGATTTCCGAGATGGCTCGGCCCTCGCCCTCGGAAACAGAAACCCTTGGCCAGGTTTTTATGTATCTTATCGTAGGATTTTATCGACGTCCTCCCCCGGCCCTGCACACGCGACCCGGGATCCATCCGCCCTTTCGCGGAGCAGTGAATCACCGGCAATTTAATCCGATTGCCCGGAATAGCAGGCAAAACTGATTGCAGACTCCCGAAATACCCGCGCGTGGCGGGGGGCTCGGTTTGGCCGGGAGGACGGGTGATCCCGAGCTCTTGAATGCCGGCGGGCAGCGAGAAAGGGAGCAAATGCTGCTGTTTCCCATAAAAAAGCCTGTTCCCGAAGCCGCTCGGCACAAACAGCCCGGCTGCGCCGCGGCCTCGGCGGCGGGTCGATGCACGGAGCCTTCCCGTGATCGCTGCAATCCTTGGAGGCCAAGGATCGCTTCTTCCAGTCCTCCTGAAAACATGGTTTTTCTGTGTTTCAGCCACACCATCACCAGCCGCGCAGCTCCCAGGGACCAGCCGGCCCCACGCACGACATTTCGGCTGTCGCTGACCCGCCACGTAGATGCCGGCGGGCTGCGGGCCGTGACCCGAAGGCTGCGGATGTTAGATGTGATGAAACCCACAGAACGCGATTACGCTGCAAAAATTGAGCCAGGAGAAAAGGATACGCGGACCGGAGACTCACGTCACCAGCCGTTTCCATGAAATCATCTGCGGAGCCCGGGAGCCTCCCCTGCGAGCGGGCGTCGGGTGCCTCTGTCCGGGAGAGGGGTATGACTGCAACGCCCAGCGGCTCTGCAACCAGCCAAAAATCTCCCGTGGAAGTTTACTTTGGACGTTTCCTCCCTCCTGCGAGGGCCAAATGGACTTTGGAGCCACGGCTTTCTGCAGCGGTGGATACCTACCTGCTGCTGGCCCAGATCAGGGAGCGTCCCAGATTTATACACGTAATTCAAAGCAAAGTATGGCCCGCGTAGCAGGGAGTGAGGGTGGGCAGATGTGATCCCAACACCTGGATCTACAGCATGGCTTGGTTCCCATTTTTCTTTTAGCAAAGGAAAGCATCAGGACCTTCCTTCCTTCCCTGGAACAGCGCGGCTGCATTGGGAGTGGTACAGGCACCAGCCAGCTGCTTGTTTCAGGATGGGTGAAGGCTAAATGTTTCATTCGAATGGCATAGACACAGATAATCCCAAAGGCATCAAATCTGAATATTCTGCTTTCCAAAGAGAGACTTCAGTCTAAAGAAATTATTCAAATAATGGATTTTTTCACCCCAGTTTGGGCAAGCAGAGTATCTTTTCCTTACAGGTCTAGACTCCTTTCTTACCTAGTTTTTCTATTCGCTTTCTTCTGATCCTGCAGAAACACAGTTGATTTCAATGTCCTGAGCCGAAGGTATAAATAACTTGAGCAAGTATTTTTATGCAGCCTTTATATGGGAGTCCTGAGGAGTCACTCCAACAGCTTACTTGTTTATTCCACAAAGGGTCTTAACTTCTTATATCTGGCCTGCATAAAGAGTACCTGACAGCTAGCTCAGCTTGATTGAGGATCATATGCATACAGATTGAAGAAGGGCCATCCACTTACCCCCATCGCATCTCCCAGCACCCTGTCGATGATGCTCGAGAAAGCCATCAGCGGCACAACCTCGTTTGGTAGGGAGAAAACACAGTTCGCCAAGCCCATAACGATTTTTCATCAGGATGATTCTTCTTATCAATGCCAACTCATTTTTCTCCAATACGCCCAAATGTGAGAGCGTACTTTATTGCCTAAGAGAAATTCCAGACAGCAGCTGATACAATCATTTCTTTCCAAAGAATATAGACGCTATAATATGCTGCTGTTCTCCTCAGTCTTTTGCGTTATGTCAATACAGTCCCCACCGGTCAGTGCAAGCTTACGTTAATTATTACTTGCAGCCCAGCATCAGCGTTAAACAAATAACATGTATAACAATATACAAGGGGAAGAACATGATGAAAAATGCACGTAAATTGATGAGTCTTCAGATCTTTTCCTGTTTGTATTTACTGTCCTTAGTTGACATCGTAACTCCCGTTTTCTACATAGAGTGAAAACTGTGGGGGGGTTTCCTGAAATGGCCTATAACTATTACTAAAAAGCATAGCAAATGATGAAGAATATTGACCTGAAACTTGCTTAGCACAAGTAAAGGATGCAAGTCGTCAGATAGTACAAGGAGTAATGGGAAAAGGCGAACGAATGTTATCTAAGCCCTTATTGCTCACTGTTGGAGGTAAAGGAGTGTGGGGACATTTCATGATTTCCACAGATTCACCCTCTTGCCTTTTAGGGAGAGATCTCCCGCAAGCCTTGGATACTCAGGTCTGCTTACAGCCAGAAGGGATAAAATTAATAATTTTAATAATCACGTGTCCTGGTGGAGACATCAGAACCAGAGTCAACTAATCTGCAAATTGCGGCAGGTTTAGGATCAGTTCCTGGAGAGCCACGGAGCTCCTCAGGGATGGATGTGGACTACTGAAGTCAGCTAGTCCAGCCTCGATCAGAACAGAGGGGGGATTACCTCCCGCGGCTAAACGATACCCTGTCCCAAACGAAGCAGAGAGAAGTATCCAAAAGCAAACTGATCTCTATTTAAAACTGGGTATCCTTAGAGCCTGTGAATCCCCATGCAACACTCCGATTCTGCCAGTTTAAAAGGACAGGCAGGATCCTGATGGCGATCCAGAGTATCAGTTTGTACAAGACTTAAGGGCTATAAAGCAACACATAATTGCTCTGATCGTTCCCAACCCATCAACTATACTATTACAGATACCCCACTGGGCAACTTATTTTACTGTAATTGATCTAACAGCAGCCTTTTTTAGTATACCGGTAGCTGAGGACAGCCAAGATCTTTTTGCCTTCACTTGGAAAAGACAACAGTTAACTTGGACTAGGCTACCACAGGGATTTACTGGGTCTCCGACTATTTTTTCGCATATACTTAAAAATGGTTTGGTGGATATCGAACTTCAAGGACGTTCAGTGTTAATACAATATATAGATGATTTGTTATTAGCAAGTAAAGATTACGAGGCTATTTGAAAGAAACTATTTCTCTATGTAAAGCTCTTGCAGAGAAAGGGCATCGAGCATCTCCGTCCCAACTCCAGCTGTGGCAACGAGAGGTGAAACATTTGGGTTTTATTTTGAAGGAAGGACACAGGTTAATTGATCCAGTAAAGACAATTCTTGATACGCCTCATCCTGTAACAGAAAAGCAACTTAGGGGATTTTTAGGAGCTGTAGGATTTTGCCCACCATGGATTCCCAGGTTGGGAGAACTTACCAAGCCTTTGGTCCAGGCAACAAAAAAGGAGGAGATAGAGCCTTTAAACCCAGCGACACTATTGCCCCTACCTGAGGATGGAGAGCGTCATCGTTCCTGCGGACGGGTGGTTGTCAGCTCGGCAAGCCCCGGGAGGGTCTTAAGGATGAACCTTTGGGAAACCTGGACTTAGTTCTGTTTACAGATGGATCATCCTATTATTTGGGCGGAAGGTGCCACTCAGGTCAGGCTGCCACCAGCCTCTTTGAGGTGCTTGAGGCTAATCCCTTATCTCCGTCTGTAAGTGCTCAAGGAGCAGAATTAATAGCATTAACCCAAGCAGCAAAGATAGGTAAAAGCCTGCGAGTAAAGGTATATACTGACTCTAAATAATGCATTCGGAGTATGTCATGCAACTGGGATGTTATGAAAAGAACAAGGATTTTTTACATCATCAGGAAAGAAAATAGCTAATGGAGAAGAAATATGTAGTTTGCTGGAATCAGTCCAACTGCCCAAAGAAATTGCTGTAAAACGCTGCCCAGCCCACACTAAAGACACTACAGAAATCAGTAAGGGAAATGCTTTAGCCGACACCGCCGCCAAGGCTGCAGCCCGACAGCCTCCGAGAGAACCCGTCCAATGATGGACCAAAGTGAATGGCCAAATTTAATAGATCCCAAAACCATGTATGAACAGGACTGCTCTGTGGAAGAGAAGAAACAAGGGGAAAAAGGGGAAGCAAAACAAAATGATGGAATATGGGCAACTGGAAGAAAACCAAATCTACCAAAGAAATACGTACTTGCTATAGCTAGGTGGTTTCACGATACAGCTCATGGGGGAGCCGAGGTGGTAGTTGACCAGGTACAGAAAGTATGGGCTGCTCCAGGAATTTATGTGGCTGCAAAAAGAGTAACCAAGAGCTGCCCGACCTGCCAAAAGCTCTCGAGCAGCAAGCCAAGCTCAGAGAGAGGGGGACGACCATGGGCTGCTTCCCTTTTCACAGGCTGCAAACAGACTACGTGGGCATGCCGTCCACCAACGGGTACGAACACTTGTTGGTGATGGTAGATCAGTTATCGGGCTGGGGAGAAGCTTTCCCAACAAGAAAGGCTGATGCAGGAGGGGTAGTAAAAGCCTTACTGAAAGAAATGGTACCCAGGTCTAGGGTCCCAGAAGCCAGTGATTCAGACAGGGGTGCCCATTTTACGGCAAACATAATCGATCAATTATATAAATCATTAGGAATAGAGAGAAACCTACAGACCCCTTACCACCCACAGCCTTCGGGACAGATAGAAAGAACGAACAGGGCATTAAAAGAAAAAATAGCAAAGGTTAGACAGACATGAACGACTAACCCAGTATGTTCTAAGTATGCAAAAAAGGTTTGAAAATCTTAAAAACTATGCTCAATGACATCAGTCCACACCACCTGAAATACAAGCACGATACACAGCCTAGGGATGAAGTTTTAAAGTATTTTTATGAAAATCCAAGTTAGAACCTAAATGGGACGGGTGATATCCTGTCATACTATGTTCTTATTTTGCCATTAAACTGTACTTGTATATATTGGAGAAGGATGTGTATGCATGAGAACCCTTTGTAGTCTTATATTCATAGATAACATCACTGTAAATACAAATAATCACTCAAATATTTGTGTTTGTAACTTTACCAGAATTATGGGAAGCAACTTTAATTATTCAGCTCCTGTTACGTCTTATCAGTTGTTACAATCTAATTATACATTGAGCCAAGATTTACTGCCTACTGGCATTGGAATGAATCTTACACTGGTGAAGAAACTACTGCAACATGATGACCTGCGTCGACTGCTAGAACGCAGCTGAAACAACGGACAAAAACTCTCATCACCGTTCATCATGATACAGAAGAGAGACACCATGTCTTGGAAAGGGTGAGGAGGGACGGAGAACATCATGGCTGGGAAACTCTTCTGGGATGGTCACCAACTGCAACAGGGATTTATAATCACGTGTTGCACCCAGTAGTAGCTGTGTTAAGTTTAACAGTGTTATGCTATTACTTACTGTCATATTACACATAAGATTATGGAAAATGATAGTACGCCTCAAAAGACTTCAAGAACTGTTTGAAGTATTAGCAGGGATGCTTAATAAAAACAAAGGCAGGGCTGTTAAAGAATATTGAACTGAAACTTGCTTAGCACAAGTAGCTAAAGTAGCCGAAGCCTTCGGCCGCACTCAGATAACGTGAGGGACTTTTATGCAGTTCAGTACAAAAGAGCTCCAGAGCTGGTGCAAGCTGGAAAGACAAGGAAGGTTACAAGGAAGGTCCATCTGTCCGCAGGAGCCGCCACAGTAAAGATAAGGAAAAGCAGCCTGCTTAGGGACAGCAACGGGACCTGAGGAAGGACGGGAAGACCCCAGACCCAACTATTACGATTGCTGCGACCATCGTGTTGGGATGGGGAACTGTGGGGAACTTACTTTGCTTTGATTTGCTTCAACGTCTCAGCAGGAACCTAGGGTCGGACCCTGTTATGGTGGCCCACGAGCCTAATTTTCCATGACAGCAAAACACTTGCCTGTACACTAAGATTTAGCTGGCTTTTATAAAAACCTCACTGAATCTTCAGTCTATAGCCTTCCATGTTTAAAGTGTATTCTAAATGGAAAGTCATTTGCCTTTTCAGCCATAATATGAAGAAAGAGAAATGAAGAATGAATAAAAGGAAAAGAAGAGAGGATGTATAAAGACAGAAAAAAAAATACTAAATGGAGAAGTCTTCAGTTTGACTTGTTGTGCTGAAGAGTTAAATTATTTTACTCTTAAAAAAAAAAAGTTTCAAAACTTGAGTTTGTTTCAAATCTAGTTATTAGACATATTGCTTCCAAGGAAGGAATGGTAAATATGACTGGCTTATGTCTAGTAGGTAGAAGTCTAATTACAAAAAATTCAAAAGGAGACTACCGCCTTAAACAAACTTCAAATTTTATTTTAAAAACAAACATTACATAAAATAATACACACATTTTCAAGTTCTGGGCACTTCCTAGACCAGATCTGGGACACTACCAAAGCACCGACTGTGAAAGCACATTTGCACAATCTGGAATGGCTCATTTTTGTACACTGACATTCCTGATTCTGCCCTGGTCTTTTCTCCCAGCCCTCGTTAGGCTGCTCACTGCCACCGTCAGGGCCACAGATGTTGGTCTCTTTCTTACGAGCCCTTGCAGCAGGCAGAGGAAGCAGTATAAAAGCCATTACTTCAGCTCTATTACCATAGGATAGTTTTAGTACTTGGTTTATCCTTCCCAGAATGACTCATCTGGATTTAGCACCAAATATCACAAGCATCAAGGCACATGGCTACACAACGCTGTGCAACAGTGCTTCCAGACAGCTAGTCCACTACTATTAGTTTTGCTATCAAGCTGCATCCTAGTTATAAAGTAATTTGCAATGATCTTGAGTGTGGATTCAACATTTCCTGAAGGAGTTGATAATAAAATATTTTCTAAAAGAATATTTGGAGCAAGGCACTCTTTTTGCTAATGCTCTTTGAGCACAGAGGCAAATTTTTCAATACAGAGCAATCTAATGTTTTGAGAAAACAGATGCTGAGAAGGGATCACATTGTTTAGCTTTGCTTGAATGCAAAAGCTGACAATCTGACATTTGTAGATTGATCTAAGGGTTTTATTTTTTTGGATAAATTTAAGTCCTCTGATTTTTCTTCCTGGTTCTTTTTCCCCTCATCTTCACCAGCTGCAGGACGCTTTCGCTTTTTAGCTTCGGTTGAATCATTAACTGTTCCTCCTTTTGCTTTCTCAGTCCACACCTTTAAAGAAAGTACATCATTAAGAAAATCACCTCCTCTACATAATAGGCCACAAAACTCAGTGCTTTACCCTATACATCTTCTTTCTATGATTATAAGGAAGCAAGAAAATAATCCCTGTTCAGAACTGACAAAGATTGCTCCTAACCTGATTGGCAATTTCCTGACTTCCCTATTTTGCAAGAGCATTCTCCTTCACAATTATACTTCCTTTGAACCTACGTACAAAATTCAAGGCTTTGTCTTTCTTGACAAAGAAAGAAAACTAAAAGGCATTACAACAAATTTAAGTCCTAATGAATTAATCCTGGCTATACCATTTTTATTCAGTAACTCCTTCCCTTCTCTTTTGTTTTTTCTTCAAGTTTTTATTGATTATGTTTTTCTCAGATGCCCCAGTTTGCAAAAGCTACTTTCAGTTCTTAATTACTATTCAGAAATCAATACACTTCATGTTTTCATAAAATATGACTTGGATTATGGCTCAAATCAAAACATAAGTCTCTGGAGATGGACAACAGTGGCATTTAAAGAAAATTCCTAACTGGAAATAACCACTGGACTTGGTGTAAAATAACCTCAAAAAACAGAATAGAGAACACTGTCTTACCATTCTTTCTTCTGACGACAGCATTCTAAACTGACTCATGCCTTCTTTTATTACTTCTGTTTCATTCAGATCAGGATTATCCGTTAAAATGTTTGCTCTGTTCTCTTCTAGCCATAACTGGAATCCTGTCCTTGGTCTAAAACAAGCAAAAAAAGAATTGTCCATTTATTAATGTTACAGGAAAACCATATCCCCACCCCAAAATACCATTTCAAAACAACACATGACTGGACTTTTTTGTTCTTGAAAGAAGAGACATATAGTCAGCAGCTCCCTTTCTCCTATCGCAGTATGCTTAAAGAACATGCTGACAAGGCAAGACTAGAGTCAAACATTTTTATTAAAACTGATATATGTGGAGATTAACATTTCAGTACTGGAATGACAAAGCATAATTGGTCTCTTTCTGACAGGATCCCATCAACCTAAAGATAGAGGACTTTAATATTAGCATGTTTCAGCTAATTTTTTTCCCCACAATTCTTCTTGCCACTTGTTTTGGAACCTCATCTGTGAAGGTTAATGAAAAGAATACTAGTCCAAATGAATAATAATTACCTTAACCTTCCTCAGTTAAATTAGATCAAAATAAAAAAATCATTATAATAATGCAAGTTTCATGAGGACTGAGATTGTTAGAAAATGTATCTGCTCCAGAGGAACAAGACACATTAGAGTCTCAGGAAGAGACATGCTCCTTAAGTGATACAAGTGGGGGGTGTGTGTGTGTGCGTGTGTTTAAGCACTAAAAGCCTTATAGCAAAACTTAAACTTTCATTTAAAACACTTAGCTTTCAGATGCCCTAGGATATTGATAGAGATATTTAAACCTTAAGTATTTCATATACATGGAACGGGCATAGGGGCATGTTTTCATTTATCATTCAAAGGTCATTATCAGATGCATGAGCACTACCAAAGCAAAAATCATTGCTCAGAGCTTAAAATAACATTTTGCATTGTTCACTTATTATTCACTTATACTCCACTCTGAAGAACACTACCATTCTTACTGGAAAAGATTTAACAGACGGAACGTTTTCCTCGGTTCTTTCACTGAGACTGTAATGGGGATATTTGGAAATCCCACTGATCTGTTTGATATGACAAATTGTTTGATAATATGTATAATATAAATAGCAGTTTGTTAAACTTCTGAAGTGAATTCACAAGCATGACAGCTTGTTAGCTATCACTTATCTTGATGTTTGCTACTTCGGCCAGTCAAGTACCTTCAGAAACAAAGGGATATGTTTTTAGACTGGCTGTTTCATCGAAATTGAAATATGGCATTGAGCAGCAAGTCTCCATTCACCTTTTGTTTTCAGTGTTCTCCTGTGCAGCAGCTTTGACAACAGGGGACTCATTTTCCACTTTTTCTTCTTTTTCTTCCACTATTTTTTCACTGGAGTTAGGTGTACGAGCCTGGAAAAAGGAGGCTGCTGAAACCTATGGAAATAATTGAGATTAAAACACTGTTAAGAACATGCGCCCCTCAGACAACATGCATCGTATAGCCTAACAAAAGCGTGCCTTTCCAAAAACCAATATATTTGCATTAATGTAGCCTCTAATCCAGCAGTTTACAATTTCAGCGCAGTAAATATACATATAGCTAAGACTGCTTAAAAGCATAAGATTCAGTGCAGAATGTAATTTCGGCAACTGAAGCAAATCTTAGGCTGTTTTTATGTGGTTCTATAAATTTCTGCAGTATGCTTGAATGAACTTTGCCATCTAAGATGCTTTACTCAATCAGCAGGGTTTTATACTTGATAAAAGCTAGTAAAATTCAATTTACTGCTCTTTGCTCACTGAAACAACATAAAAAGACTGGAAACACGACCTGCTTGGACTTTGGTTTGGGAATCAGAGGTTTTATAACTGATGGCTTCTGATTGTTCACAACCCGACTGCTAGACGAAGGAGTTTTCTTTGAGTATTTGCTCATAGAGTCTAGAACATTAGCCGAGGAAGCCACTTGGTCCTTTTTGTTAGATGACACCTAGCAAAACAAACAATTAGATTTTTTATTTATTTTCACATTCCCTTCCCCCACACTGATTTCTGTCATAATTAAATTGTAACTTTAGATATACTAATGTGTTGTGATTTTTAGAACACCACAATCAAACCAGCTGCAAAATTCTTACCTTAAAGGGATTCACTCGTCCTTGGCTGCTTGATGCAATTACAGCTATTTAACAGAAAACAAAAAAAGAGAACATAAACACCCAAGTGTTTACACACACACGTGTGTATATACACACACTCCTATGTGTGTATATATATAAACATATATATACACACAGATGTATGTATATATTTTTATATATAGGAAAAAAAATCTATGAAGTAGTGCGTGCATTTTGCATGAGCAGAAGAAACAATGTTAGCCTCAGTTCCAAAGAACAAGGCTTATGCTCTCGCTGTGTATGATTAAGTGTCTGTCAGTCCTCTTCTTCAACAATCTCTGGCCCATTGGCCATTTCGAGCTAAATCGGAGACATCAACTTCTCCACACAAAAAGAGAAGTTCCCCCTAGTTTTGAGAGTGGTTGCATGAGGAGAAAGACACTTTAAGGTTATAGTATATATGCTCAACTATTATTAGACATCAGAAAAACCACACAGGACCAACAACTTAAAACACAAATCCTCAGGAAGATTCACTACTTCTACTCCCAAATCCTTTCCCATTTCTATTACTCTAGCTGGAGGGATGTCAGGAGGAAAGAAGCAGGGAGAAGCGAGCGGTTACACTCTGCCCCCGCCTGCTAAATCAAATCCACAGTTCTACAGCAGGGTTGCTAACTCTGACTTAGAAGTGCAACCAATTAATGTGCCTGTCATTAATAAAACACATCAGTTGGCCATTGTGCACACTTTTCCCGTGTCCCAGAGAATGCCTTCACGACACAGCCAGGCAAACAACCGATTCAGCGTTTGGCAAAACTCAGGTAATGAGAATGGCCTTAGGGAACATCACCAGGCAATGAAAACATCAGAAAGGGTAGGGAACCTCTTAAAAACAACAAAACTAGGAGAACAATAATCATTAGAAGTTACCTCTTGACAGCACTATTATGTCCTAAATTTTAGTGGATACAGGACAACAGGAGGGTAAAAACAGGAGCAGATACTGTGAGGTATGACAAAGTTTTTTTCCCTAGAATAAACAGAGATTTACTCACCAGACTTAGGAGCAGTCACCTCTCTTGAGACAACACCTCTGGAGAAAGGACTGGGCCCTTCAGAACAAAGAAAGAGGTACATATTTAAGTGCAATAAAATGTAGTAGCATTAACTTGTTAAAAAACAAGACAAAGAACCCAAACACACAAGCAAACCATAGCAAACCAGTCCACATCTTCAAATATGACTTTTCCTTTTCAAATTGTACATTCACTTTAACAAAATTGTCTGTTATCTTTACCTGGATTTAAGAGTTGTATACTTATTTTTAAATGAGTAAAACTTAGTTATATCTGAAAGTGAGAAGCAAGACTTTTAAATAAATGTCTAACAACAAGAGATGTCTAACTATAAAAGATGTAAACTCTATGAAATGTGAATAAGGCAACGTAAAAATAAGTAAATATAGCAATACATAAAGCAATATAAGCAATATTTTTGTTTTATACATAAAGCTACCTATCTTTACTTTTTCATTTGCAGATAAAAAAGGTAACATCCTTCACAAGCCAAGTATGTCAAGAATAATAACTGAACTCGTTCTGCTTTTCTCCGCCAAACCACCACTTAAAGTGCAAACATGAATATCTCTCAGTATATAAAAACATACATAAGGACAGGAAGCAAGGAGGTTTAAAGGAGGCAAAGAACGGGACGGGGGGGAAGGTCTGCTTCAGTGTCCTGATGGAAACGTCACAACAGTACAGACTGCCTGGCAACTCTTCTCCAACAGGTAAAAGCCTGGTTGCTAAAGCAGGGTGTGCTCAGCAAGCTACCCAGCAATTCAGCTCCTGCAAGATTTGAGCTCAAACCAAAAGTAACTTTCACAAGGTGAACCACTCCATTAGAAATCGTATCAGATAACAAAAAACTCCCGAATAGTCCCTTAACTAATTACTAAGTACGCTGCATGAACAAACTGTTGCTGAAGAGATGACAGATGCAAAAACCCGTTATTGTGCAGTGACTGGAGCACAAGCTGGAATCGGGATCCCTTCACTGAGGCAGACCTACCACACCTTTCCCACAGGGATTTCCGGGTAACGGGAAGCTCACAGGCAGGAGTTACTGGCTGTCAGCCAGTTGTTCCCCACATTTTTCCCCTTATGTCAACATGTGAGCAAGACAGATCAAACTACCAGACATGTTCTGTCTAACTAAGTAGCAAAAAACCCTAGTCTCTGTTACAACTGCAAGCCAGTCCCAAAACTCGGTGAAGCGAATTGAATTATTTTCTATTTACATTAATGGCTTCTAAAACAAACTTTCCATGGCTAATTTGCAGGCCCCTGACAAATGGTGTACCTTAGTCTTACTTAATTTTTGTCTTTTTTGTAAAGCAAAACAAAAAAGGAAAAAAAACCACACCTGTTTGCATAGACTGCCGAGTTACCCAAACTACAAATTACTAGCGTATTTCCAGAGTTTCTTAAGTCTGCGAAAGACACATCTAGATAGTTTCCAGCCTATGCGGAGAATATATATATTTTTTTCTTACTCTGTTTGTGTGCTTCTGGTGTTTCTTCTGCTTCCTCATATGCATCAGCTTCCTCAGCATCTTCCATTTCTTGGTCCTGCTGAATATTTCTGACAGGCAGCCGACTCCACTCTGTGGCAGAGTTGCTGTAACTGAATGGAAGAAATTTATCAAGAGACAGTGGTGCTTTGAACTTCATCCCATTCAGAAGGGAAACAGAAGATGCTTCCTTAATTGGAACAACAGAAGGCTAACTTACTTTTCTAATTTAGGAAGTAAGAGTAGTAAGCATTTGGCATTTATTTGCGTTACACTGCTGATTAAACTGCAATGACTGCTGAAAATAAAGTTTAGATTCATTAACCACTTCAGTTCACCCTAAAACTGCACACCAAGTGCAGTCACTGAAGTGATGCTCAGTGCAGCTTTAAGGAAGACACATGGTTACAAAATTGCTGGGAATTCGCACCTAGTCAACAGTACAGGCACTAGCCTGTATTTTCTCATTTCTCAATTATTTTCTCATTTCCCAATAATAGCACATACATTTCTTGCTTTTCCCTCCTATTCTTTGATGATTACTAAAGTATGTGTATATGTAAACAAAGGCTTCATTTTTTTCTACCAGAACGTCAGTTTTAGATTAATCTGGCTATAAGAACAACGCAGTGTTTGTGATGTACTTTAACCCTCAGAGCAGCTAAAGTCGCAGACGTGGGATTACAACTTCCACTTATGACCCAAAATAACAGGGCAGACCATTTAGAAAGGAGTTTTATATGTGCCATTTCACACAGAAGAATAAGGCAACGGATGCAGATAAGCCCCTGAACTTATTACTTCCTCTTGTTTAAGTATGTTTCAAACCTTGTATGTGAATTGCTATAGGAAAACAATGCTTCTGATAAAACGTTATGACATTTTTTTCCCCAGGTCATCAGACCAGTAGTTTGCAACTATTCTCCTTATAGGTGTAACATCCAGAGGCCAAGCAAGAACACAGCTCTTCTGTATGACCTATAGTTAAAAACAAACCAACCCACTTTTTGCCTTATCTTGCTTTATAGCCAAAACAGACAAAGCAGATCCAGGGGGAGAGGACCGGTAGATAGCACAGATACACAGTAAAGGATGCATAGCAAAACTATTAAAATTCTGCAGCTTTGGAGAGTTAGAAGACAGGGAATAAGCCCAAATGGGATAAACTGAGATGGGACACTGAAAGAGGGGAGGGCTGGAGAAAGGGAAATGGATTTTACAAGAGGTACGGAATGAAATGAGGTAAAGAGACTGAGAGGAGAGAGAAAACAGACTGGAGCCAAGTGAGCTGGAGAAAAGCAGAGCAACTTCATACAGAGTCCTCTCTGCCCCTGAAGCTCTTGGGCACAGACATACAGTAAGCAAGAAGCGTTAATATTTCAGTTTGTGTTAGTGCCCTGGTGCTAACCACTAATGGATCCTCAACAAGATGAGAACAAGGGCATACCATTCTATACATACCATTTACCAGTACAGCAGCGCAAACTGTCCCTTTGTAACAAAATTCACTGCAAGTCACGGTCCAGAACAGCAAAAATGCATCAACTGGACCAAAATTTTAATAGATCTGTAAAAATGTTCCCAGGCTTTTAAATCACAGAAATTTGCGTTACCCAGCATTCAAATGGTTTCGGAAGTCGTCCTCCTCGTCCTCCTCCTGCGCGGTTGCCAATTCGCTTGCTTTCTCTACAGCCATTTCGCTAAGTCGCTGAGCTAAATTTAGCCTCCGAGAGCGAGAGGCATACTTGATAGCTAAATTCACAACGTTTTGCGTCATGAGGTCAGCAAGTTCCACACAACGAAATTCACGCTCCAGTTTACAAGAAAGCTAAAAGAAAAAAGATAAGCAAACCTCAAGAGTCATACACTTCACAGTCGCATCTCTTAGAATAATCCAAAGTAGTACAACCAATAACTAGAAAGGAAAAAAATCCCCATCTCACAAGCAGCACAGCTTAGACAGTTATTCCCAGAGTGCCGGGTCATTCTTAAGCATCAACATCTTGACATACAGAGGTATCTGTAAGTGCAGACCACTTGCCCAACTTAAATAAGTGTAAAACAGATCTTCAAGAGGGAACGTGTTGATGTCCAGTTCTCTTCAGCTATAATTAAAGCCTCTGAAAAAGTCTAATAGGAACAAAGCCTATCAGTTTCACAACAATTCCATAAACTAGTTTAAATAATGCAGTATAGACTAAAACCTGCTCTAACTTTTGATAAGTGTCCTTGCCCCCAGCAAGCCTCCTGTAAACACAATTTGCTAGTCCTGTTAACTTACACTTTTGCACACAGCTCTCCTCAAGACTCTAGGACCAGAATATTATGGTCTCGGTAGACTGAATGATTAAAGCAAAGAAAAGGCATCCCTTCAGTTGAGAACCTTTCCTCTTCCCACCCTCCATACTGATAAGCAGTAACAATATTAAATGCAAACCACCTCTCCCTGCAGTTGATGTACTAGCTGGATAACTGCAGACGTGAGCCAAACTTCTAATAAGAGAAACCACGTTAGAACTTGCATCAAATGCCATCTACTCAAAATAAAGTCTAAGGGATTCTTTCCATTATTTATTTATTTGTACTTACAGCAAAGAGTTTCATTAGAAGTTCTTGTTGTTCTTTTGCTGACTGATTTTTAGCATTTTCATTAATTTCATAGCCATTTTTTGATAAGTAATCCACATGGTTGTGAAATACAACAGAACGCCAGTATTGTTCCTGAAAAAGGGAGAGATAAGCATGCTGGAGGTCAGAGGAAAAACAACCCCCCCCATGGCTCAACGCCTAACAAGTTACCAAGAATTTTTTTAACAATTTATTCTTAAACATACTTTTTATTTTGTAATGAGAGCGATCACTAAACAATTGTCTTTAAAGCCAATGTCTACTGAAGAAAAATACACCACACTAACAACATCCATATACAAACCGATCCGAACAGCCTCCATGTATGTCAAATTCCATTTATTCCATATATTACGTGCTTTCAGCAGGACTTCAGACCTGTATGTTCACCAATTTACTACCAGAGACAATTCTACAATAACTTGATTATTTGAGCTTATTATTGCTGTCCCACAGCAAACTGCAAGTATTGCAAGATACCTCAGTATCTGCAAGCAGTAATCATCATCTGTGAGACAGAAACAGAAAATGTAACTGAGATGGTTTACAAAAATACTGGTATGGCATTAGCCCAGGCTAGGTCTGTCACAAAATAATCATCAAGTTATTCAAAACCGGTATGTTTTCGTTAGATCTCGTAGGCACCATCTGTTTCTTTATAAGCAGGGTCCACACAAAAGTACGTATCTCAAGCTAAATAAACATTTCCTGAAGTTTCCCTTCTATTACTCAGCAAGGATAGTGAGAAAAGAGACATAGCCTGTCAGATAAACAAGCAAACAGAACTTGAACTGAATGAAACCAAATTCATAGAAAAGGACAAAGTACTTATTTTTGAAACTTCTTCTCTATACTTATACCAAGGAGAACAAATTTCAAGTAGCATTAAACTGTCTCTAAGGTTGAGGTTAGAATTTTATGCTCATTTCTGTTTTGCACACTACAGCTGAACCCCACAAGATATTTAAACCAGTAAACAATTTAAAAATAAATATAGATATTTTTCTAGATTTACTCTGAATGTACATAATAGTTCAACCAGCCTCTACCTTAAAAGGATAAGTCAAGCTGAAGGCCTACATTTTCAGAATGATTGTATGAATTGGAGAAATATGGCTTTCAAAAACATCTTCCAGAAATTGAGTATTAAGCCTAAAATATTAGAAACCAGCCAGCTAAAAGGGGGGTCTCAAGTTGAATCCCAAGATCTGGCGCATCCTAGAACATTAGCTGTTACGTACTAAAAAAAGACTTCATTGGTCCAAAGGCAATTACATGTAAATACAATCTTATGTCAAGTCTGCCAGCTTTATTTTGCACTCTTCTTCTTGAAACGGTTGTGAACAAAAACAAAGAAATCTATACAAACTACTGAACCCAAATAACCTCCTTAGCCAGGTGTCTTAGTTTGTATTACCCTCTTCAGAATAGAGATTATTAAATCCTTATAGGAATCTTGTATAATCCCTACTATGAGGGCATCTAAGACTATCAACTGTAGACTCAACAGCATTCCATACCTCCATCTGTCCTTTTTCTGTCGTAACTTGACAGTAAGGAAGTTTAAAAGATAATATTGCTACAGCAGGACGTGGGAGCGTAGGCGGGAATCGAGCTCCTTTACAAGGAATACACCTGCACAAGGGAAACAAAAACAGCACACAATCCTCATCACCTACAGAGTCACCAGTTGTTCTACATCTAAATCATGTCTCCTAAGAAGCAAGATACTTTAAGAGGATTTGTTCTTTAAAAAGTAGTAATTAAAATACTGATTTAAATATAGCAATGTGTAAGATTACATTATAGAGGGTTATTTTTACAGTGCAACCAATAGAAGATTTTAAAAACAGCAAAGCACATGCTGCTCTTGTTCACACCAGAAACTGTAAATATGACACATAACAGACACAGATTTCTAACTCACACAATACATGATTTAACCATAATTTTAATAAATTGCATTACCATGTTGTAATCAGAAACTACTGAACAACAAAGGCCACAGAGAAAAAGAAAAAAGAAATCTATTTATTGTGATGGGGGTTTTGGACTTCGTGAGAGCAGCACTGTGCTTAGGCACACACTGAAAAAACAAAGCGGGTCACAGATAAGCATACACTAAAAGTGTGGCCTTACTGCTCCATTATATTTAAACCAGCACACTCTGGCAGCAATCACTTGAGCAAAACATCGACTGGGGAAGAGCAGCCCTTCCAGCAGCACCACTGCTGCACTGACAAAAATGTCTGCTTATCACATTAAGCTAGTGTTTCAAGCACTAAATAAAAAAGACAGGAAGCATTAGTGTTCTGGCTATCTGTGTTGATTACAGCACATGGTATTTCTACAATAACCCTCCCCCTTTCTTATCTTTAATATGCTGGTGGCTTTGAATAAGATGTTTTTTGCAATTCAGAGAGCAGCACTCTTTTTCTTGGAGGAGAAGACAAAAAAACCACCTCATGATGACTGACTCACAGCTGACCAACCCACCAGTCTGATGTGTCCTGCACGGTTTTAATGAATTTCCTGGAAGCCAACATTACTTAATGATTTGGAGGAGGAAACGGACAGTGAATTGACATTTACCAGTTACCACGTTATTCCTCTTATGACAAAAAGCCTTGAGGATTATGAAGAACATCGCATGGATTTAAATAAAACGCAATCTCTCACTAACCTCTACAATTGTGCATGACTGACAAAATAAAATAGCCTGTATTTCAATAAAAGTATGTAAGCTGGTAGGAAGAGGACATAGATCACTGCATAAAGAGGACTACAAACTGTGCTTAGCAACTAAAGGTCTAGGGTGTTTGTTATAATAAGAGAGGAACAGAGTTACTTAGAACATCATCACTATCATATTTTATAAAGTAATGGCTCACTCTCAGCTAAATACTTATTTGAACATATTGTTCCTCATGGCCAGTTTAAATACTGATACAGTAACAGCCAGTTCTAACTTATCTATGCCTAATAATGTAGATCAGTTATAGGACTGGATTCTTCTCAAAGGGACAAAAAGGGAAAACATAGCTAAGAAAGAAAAATTAATTAAGAAATTAAGAAAATACATCAACAGCAGAAGCAGAATCCTAACAGCAACTGTAAGTTTTGATACTTTTCTCTAGAAAAGTGCAGTTTTATGAAGGTGTCTGCATCAGAGATGTGTGATCTTACAAAGTGTGCAGGCCAGTTAGCCAAGGCAAAAACCTAGTCTTAGCCACACATTACAAAACTTCGATGAGTTCATTCAAAACCAATTCAGTAATGAACAGTCAATGTACAATTACAGTTATGGACTAGATCATTTACTGTGCATAATTATTAGCCACCTGTTTTAGTTTTAATCTACAGAACACTTCACAGTAACAGAAACTGAAAACAACTATTACTAAGACAAACAAAACATTTCCTTCATGAAATATCTGACCTGAGCTGCTGGGGATTTTCATGGATGCCAACTACCCAATAATGATCAGATTTTCCTTTGCAATGCTCTCTCATGCTACATACTGGAACCCAGGTATTCCCAAATCCTCGGTTCAACATCCGCACGATCCCCTCCGAATCCACATAACACGGGGTACCTGTTTGTTACAAACAAAAACAACTATTCTGACAGGAATCTCTATCCATAACTACAACATGGATGAGTTTGAACTGGTTTATACTGCTGGGAAGTTATGCTTAACGTTGCTCAAGCACAATTTCCTAACATCCGAACAGTACAACCTAGCTGGAAACACTAGTTTCCTTAGAAAGCTGCGCCACCTTCTGACAGTCAATGCTGCTGGTAGCTAACGGATTCAAGTTCAACTTTAAAACTTGGAAACAGTTTATTTAGAACACAAATTCCTACTACATGCGATTTCTAAAGAAACTAAGCTATTTTACAATGACTTGTTCTAGCTATCATAAAAATTCTTCCCAAGCTACCAATTACTCTTCACAGGCTTTTGCTGAGATAGCTATATTGAACATGTCTATTACAGCACATTAATGCAATTTATTTCTTTGTGCTAAGCATGGCAAACGATTGGGAAAACAAGTTCTGATAACATTCCAGTGTACTCTTTTCATACTGGAAACATAGTAAACACTTCTGATAAAATAAAGATAAAAAGTTTCCTCAATGCTGAACAAAATTCTGGGTTTTTTTTCCACTCTTCTAAATATATTTTTTTTCCTTTTCTTAAATCCAACTCCTGGGATTACCTTTACTGAAAGGGCATCAGTTATCCAAACTCTCCTCCAAAATTCCCCTGATATTGTCAAGATTTCTCAACATCATGCATACAGGTATATCATACCTTCTGCTGAGAATCCAACCCATGTCAAATAGGATTTCTTTGTAAGAGAAAGAGGGTCTCCATGCAAAACCTGTTTTTTCTTTTTTCCTAGTTCCAGCAGCTGTACTCCAAGACATTGATCCCCATCAAACCCAGTACCTAAGAAAATGTTGTTCAATGACTGTGTTAGTTTTTGATGCAAAGCTTATTTAAACTGAGTCAAGAGGCAAGATAATTCTGTTGTTCTCTAATTCTAATGCATCGTTATCCATGAATAACATCATCAGACAAGCGACTATTTGTCATTTTGGATACATAAAGCATGTATAATAACTACTTCCATAATTTTTTTGTAAGAATTCAGTCTGGCATATTGGAAACCTAAGTTTAATCTATTTGTCTCACTGTTGCAGAACTCTCCCTTTTCCCACAGGTTAATCTAGGCATCCAAATACAAAATGTAGGCTTTGCTGTCAGATTCCGAAGACTTATGGGTTGATACAGGAAAAGCATCATCAGGAAGAGAGGAAGAAAGTAGTAAAATACTTCTGTTCATTAGGCACAAGTTAACCAGTATTTGAAGCCACTAACAGGTGAGGATTGAAAACATAGCCCCAACTCAAAAAAGACAAAAGGGAGAAAGCTACCTCTGTGATAAATAATCATCAGTTGGTCTCCATGTCCTGCCATAGACACCACTGGACCTGGGAGACTGAAGATCTCTTTCTGAACTCCTCCAACTGTAAACGCACGAACTAGCAGGGCACTAGTGGCACAAGCAGCCCAGCCTTGACCGAGACAAATAGCCTCAATGTCTTCGTCCTCTGGCATATCTACCGTCCACTCCTTGTTCGCATCCCATGAGCTAAAATGTATGCAGTGGAGCTTGCTGAACGAGAGACAGAAGAACAACAGTTAAACATCTCAACATTAAAAAAATATATATATAACACTTGAAAATATGTTGTGCACTTAAATCACACCAATATATTATGTCTGTATCATAGATCTAGAACCTATGACTGTCCTACAATGGAACTATGCCATCCTACAGATTACAAGCAGTCATTTGCAAAGCTCTTACTCTTATTATTCAAGAACTGATGAGCCAGCTCGACCTCCAGCCCTGTAGACCCAGAGCCTCTAAACCACGAAACAGAGACAGTTTAGAGGCCTGCAGGGAGATTTTTAGATGGAAACAGATAAGTGTCCTGCTTAATTAACATTAACAAGAACTGAAGGTGATCAGTACCCCTGAATATCAGTCCTCTTTACAAGTCTATCACATTATGCTATCTTTCAGGGAAGAGGGAAAAAAAACAAAAACCAAAAACAAACAAAAAAGCCCACAAAACACACAGTTCTGCAAGCTTAATAATTGAGAATTATCTGTAACCAAATCTCTCACACACAGCTTTTGATAGGTTACCTGCATGTTTACCTTAAAGAAAAAAAAAGGTTTGAAGTCAGATAGCCAATAGATACAAATAATACTTTTAAAGGTAAAGCCTCTTTTTCAGCTTAACATAGTGCTTTATGTGCAAAAGCAAGCAGAAAATTGTTCTTTCTTCAAGATATTTCCACAGAAGCTGACAATAAAACATCGTTGCTATTGTTCTTAAATAAAAGGGTCTAGCTGGCCCATCTCTTCAAATCTTTTACCATGGTTTTCATAAACTTATGTTATTCGCACTTATTCAGGAATTCTCTGGGTATCTCCAAACTTCTCTCCTTAACAACAGTATGAAAAGGAACAGCAGAGCCATTACAATTTTGACCTGAGCAGATTGTAAAACTATTGTTCATATTTACAATTTACTTTGAGCTAAAAATGCATGGAGTTTCTAATATAAAATTATATATATATATGTGTGTGTATATATATGTATATATATATATTTTTTTTTTTCAAAAAAGGATTTTTAAGAGTCCTCAGGAAACAAAAATACATCTTTCAATATTCTTGAAGTCTACATGCAGGTTAATGTGAAAATCCTCCTTGAAAATAGTCCCATAAATAAAAAAATCAAGATCAAAAGCCAAAATCTCAAAAAGTGATAAAAGCAGAACTATCTGGAACATGCCAAGCGTAATTTCATACTGTGGGTTCTACAGAGGAAGGCCATGACTTACCTTGCAAGTTCCTCTGTACTCTCACAGGCTAATAAAATAGCTTCAGTAGAGAGGTCAGCCATCGTGTGACTCAGAGAATTTGGCAGGTGTGTCGCATGATGTATGGAAGTATCATGAAATTCTATATCTATAGCATTGTCTTGCTCATCATTGTAACAGCGAACAATACCAACAGAATTCCATACCTATTAAAAAAAAAAAAAAAAAAAAAGAGTCAAGTATATTAAATGCCCCAGAACAGCCTACCATAACTTCCTCTTCTGAAACAACAATAGGTGGGAGACCAGAGAAAGACTGAAGACTTATGTAGTCAGGGGAGAAGAGTTTCTAAAACAGCTGAATTAGGCAGAAACTAGTTTTGTACTCATTACTTAAGCATCCTTCACCTTACAAAATGAAGCAGAAGAACTTGCATGTAGAAAGAAAGAATAGATGACTAACACAAAAATCTTAAAAGTACAAAGATAACCACAAATTCTGACTAAAAAGGAATTTCAAGCAGATTTTAGTTAGAATTCAACAGCACAGGTACAAACCTTATAGCTCGCTTTTGTCTTAAAGCCAAATATTCATTTCTACATCAAAAGCAACCTAAACACAAAGCATACCATTATGCAGTCTTTGTATTAATAGAAAGCTATTTTTCACCATTTAGCCTCACACTTAGAAGCATTAAAAATCGAAGATCTTCAGAAGATTGAATTAAGACGCAGGAAGAGCAGGCCAATATTAATAAAGGAATCAAAATAGATTAACATAACCATACAGCAGTGAGGTTTACCATGAAGCGATGCATGAGATGTACAGGAGTAGAGCCAGACTGGAACGGCTTTTGCTTGGGGGTTGGCATCGGCCCATCATATAAAGGCTGTTGAGTAGATGATGCTGGTAAAGCCGGATCATCATAGTCACCCTCCTTGTCAAGGACAGTGGAATTAGCTTTTATCAATCCAATATCTAGAAGTTAAAAAAAGAAAACCACTAAAAAAAACCCTGTTTATATTTTCCAAGAAATAACATGGCAGAAAATAGGAGAAAAATTGTAAAATAATGAAGATTCGCCTGGAATAATAAGGCAGAATATATTTGAGTAGTAGATGCACTTGTGAGATGGTCCCAGTAAAAGTACTGAAGTGCTACAGAAAACTAACTCATTCTGTACCTAATGAGTTATCATCATCATCAATTACTGTCCGTCTTGGATGGCCTGAAGTAGGCATAAGGTCATCATCATCATCACCACCATCTTCCTCGTTAGCTACAGCCTTTGGAGAAGACTGTGGTTCAATCATATCTCCATTTAAATAGTCATCATCCTCTCCATCAAAGAGATCATCGTAGCCTTTTGTCACTGCACTGGCAACCTAAAATCAAGTTAATAATTATGAACCTTCTTTTGCACATGGAGTTTGAGGACTGAAATAATCATCAACAGCTGAACACACACAACATGGAACTTTCAAAACACAAGACAACGTTCAATATAGTTTGATAACCTAAATAATCAGGCTAATTCAAGAAATATTTGGTATATGTACTGATCACCTTATCATCTGGTTTCTTTCCATCACCAATATTTTCCAACAACCCCAGATTTCCTTCAGTATCTGTATAAGCAATTTGCCCATATTTGGGGTGCCATGCCAGTCCACAAATCGTGTATTTTTTCTCATGTTTCATCCTAAAAAGAATATAAAAATAATGGGGGGTTTTGGTAAGCTTCTCAGGGCAGGAATCTCCATAAGAGTTACTGTAAAAAGTGACAACACTAGCATCAGAAAAAGAAGAAAAACAAAATAATTAAGAGAATATTGTTAGCATAAAAAGTTACTATAAAAATAACACCAACAGGTCTTCCTTTTCTGTGGAAAGAATTCAACCTTTAAAAAACCAACCCCCCCCCAAATACCAAAAAAACACAAAACAAAACATCAAAATCATATTCATAAAACAGCTTGATGCTACATGTAGAAAATACATAGTAATTCCCCAGCAATCATATATTCCCAGAACCGTTCAGTTACAAAAAGAACATTCAGCAGCTTCTTTTGTATCAAACTGATAACTTAGCCCTCTGTCTTTTCCCCCTTTACTCTCACAAAACCGCCCTACCATAAATTACTTGCACATGGATCTTTAATTCTTAACATATGCTTTAAAGTAATAATCACGTTTCTTACACAAGATACGCATATAGATAAATCCCTCTTTCTCTTACTCACCTCGTCATACTTTTTTTGAAAGAGGGATACTTTAACTAACCAAGATAAAGTGCAATTTGGCCTTTTCTGCTTACAGGTAAGGATGATTAGCCCACTGCTGTATCCATCTTTTCCCACCCTTTAGAACACACATGATCCTTCCAATGATCTTGCTTTTTCAGGGTTTGGAATCTGAGGGAAATATATTTCCATCAATATTACCCTTTAATTAACTAGAAACGCTAATGTAAAAATAACTCAACTTAAAAAGAATAAGAGACATTCCTTTTGCACACACAAAACTAGACAATGGAATTTGAACAAAAGTCCACATTCGTGACTCTTTCCTGTTCTTTGTCGAAGAATGTAATGTTTCCAGATCCTTCTGGCTATGCGGAAAGGAGAGCAATATGTCACATGAATAAGATCATATTTCTATGAATACTGGCTATGGTGGGGGCAGGCAGAGCAATGCCACATTTCTACCTACCTGTTATGCTCTTGTGGAAGCTGCTGTTAGAGTAAGAGAGTGATGTGGACGCCCTTGAACTCCCTTGAGCAAAGGAACTGCAATATTAGTATACCTCTCCCAGGCTGCACAAGAGCAGAGCCCTCCTCCCACTTACTAGGCTCAGCTCCAACTTGAGTGTTGGCCCAGTGTCACAGCATCACCCAGATCTGATGCAGCTCTTCTCCCAGTGCTTCGGTTCCCTTCCTGTGGGTGTGCTCGCAGACCCATGAGGTCAGAGACCATCTGTGAGGCCAGGTAAATGGAGTTTTCCAATCTGAGCCTTTATATACTGTCTCCTGAGGTGCTTGTATTGAGTGGAACAGTAGAAGCAAACTTTTAGATTTACCCTGTAAAATTTACAGGGTAAAATTCACAGGGTAATTTTTGTTTGTTTTTTAAACCTTGTAAATCTTACTAAGGCTTTTCAAGAGGCAGAGTTCTAATATTTGCACAAGTAAGTCTTAAAGATATAACAAAATTCTATTTTTGGAAAAAAACTCATGTATTTAAGGATTTATGGAAGCAATGGATACCTCTCTATGCACTCCTGGGTTTCCACCTTCCATACCACTATACTCCCATCCACGCTTCCAGCTGCCAGGTATCGCCCACAAGGAGACCAGACCACAACATTCAAAGGCTAGCAAGAAAGGAAAATTAGAGAGTAATAATGATAAAGCATGGACAGCATTCTTACTCTGGAGTGTAAAATAGATACGTTGGAGGAAAAAAAATAAGGATCTTTGGCAAATCACATCCAGCTGCCCATACTAGAGCTTTAGCCAGCCTCCTACAAGAGGCGCCCTTTAGAAACAGCGCACTTTTTTTCCCTTTAGAATATTCATCTTCTGTCACTAAAAGTTACAGTGAGGTCCAACAAAACCTGATTCGAGACACAGACTGAAGCAGAGTACGTTTTGTAAACTCAGCACTAAACACTGAACTAAACACTGAACTAAATCAAAGATGGTGCTCTGTATCTTAATAACATTCCAGTTGTAGTATACTTGTGAAGTCAGTAAAAAGTATTAATACACAGTCTCTATAAACAGATAGCTAACAATAACACTAGGGAAGTGGTCCTCTCTCCCCAAAGGTTTCCAAGTATATCATGATGTCAAAAGCAAGAAGATGACATAGTTAATACATTATGAAACAGCTAAATTTCAATTTAATAATATAGTAGACAAATGATATCTCCAATGTGTAAAGAAATAATACTCTAAATGTTTTCCCTAATATGCTATGTATTTAGAACAATTTGTGAAAACAGATGTTCAGCTGCACTCGGTGACTCACTTTTAGAGATCTGGCTGGTTACTGTAAAGGAAGATGAAGAACCAGTACCACGTAAAGACATGCTTGACACTCATCTAGCATCTCTTGCCTTTATAAACAGCCATAGTTTACAACAGAAAGTAACAGGATCAAAAATGAAAAAGAAAATCTGAGCAGTCATGACTGAGGGATGGGGTGGGGGATGGGGGGGAAAAAAAAGAACAAAAACTGTCCAGAAGATAAATTTCTAGCAGAGCAAGGTTTAAATTACACAAGATTTAGCAAGCACCTGGAACTTACCTGTGTGACAGAAGTATCTGATAGGTCAAACTGATGATCCCAGGTTTCTCTTCTGTATAGTTTAATAACTTTATCTACAGGAACTGCCAACAACTGTTCAAAGGAAACAGGAATCAGACAATTTAGAACAAGTTATCTTTCAGACAAAACATTCAAAGAAATAGCATACCTATTTCATAGCACAGCGCCTTCATTCTGCCTCAGTATATAACAGATCTCTTAGCATCCTAGCAATACCAACTGAGAAAGTAAAGAAAACTGAAGTAATCTTGAATTACAAGATTCTTTAAGGCTTTCCATATGCAACATACTGAAGCACGGCTGTTTTTATTTTAATCTTCATTTCTTTTCTGGCAGAGAACTGAAGATAATGACAGCTGCAACATAAGGTTAGAAGTTCTTATTTATGAAACAGCTAGCAAACATGTATAAATAGTTTTCAATGTTCTGAGCATAAGGCTTATGTTCTCCCTTTCTCTCCCTCCCCAAACCTCTTGATCAGATTACATTTTTTTCCTCATAAATCTTATTTGAATAGCTAATTCCTGAAGTAGATCATTTCATCTTTCACAAAGCCGCATAAGAGTTACTGCCTGTTTACTTCAAGATTCAGCTTTTTTTTAAAAAAGATTTCTGACATTCTGCTTTGTAAGAGAAACAAGACAACTGCTTATATTTCAAAAAAATATTTGTGTGAAGGACTAGCCTAAAAAATCAAAAGGATATCTGTTTTTATGCAATATGCACATGAAGTAATTTGTCCTGCAGGTGATAGTCTCTCTTCCACAGAAAAGCTGTGCATAATGCTATCACAACTGCCAGGTATTCTGAAGATTGGACATGGGCAAACAGACCTCACAAAGGCGGAAACAGATTATTCAGGTAAGGTTTGTGAGATAACACTGGAAAAAAAAAGTCTTTAGATTTAACATAGCGGAACACCAATACAGGATGAATAGGTTTTGCCAAAGCACTGTTCCAGATCACAGGCAAGAACAGAAGCCACAAAGCAATTTTTCCAAATAGTCAACTTTGGTTGATTCCCTGCCCTTTACCTCAAGGCATGCCTTACTTTAGAAAAAGTCTGAATTTATCTGCTCTCTCTTGCTCTTCTGTTTTCATTACCAGATGCCGCAGGGGCATTCTAGGTTGCAGAAACAGAGCCTTCTATACGGTTATACAAACTCCTGCCTCCCAAACCATTTTGATTAGTGATCCACACATAGTCCTATTGCACCGGTACCTATACAATGCACTAGATGTATAGTACGTACTACTAACAACAACCCCTTTAATCACAGCAGAATCAAATTTGTTCTTCGGATGAAGAGAAATGGAACAACTTAGTATTTAGAAGACATATACAGAGCAAGATTACCAATGGGACAAAATTTACTTAAATTACAGAAAGACTGAACCCCTTTGATGCTCTGTTGCGAACAATTAGGTTATTTCCCGCATGCACAATGTTTCTTCCTATTCAGCACAACATGACTGTTTAACATTGTACTGTGCTGACAGCTGGATTACTGCCAACATCAGTTTATCACTTAAACAAGTAACCATTTCCAGGTTTTTATTTTTCCTAAAAAGGAACTTCACCCAAATATTTTTCTAATTCCCAGGTGCTGGAATTGGCACTTGTCTGGATTAAATTCTATGTTGTGCTTCCGAAGAGAAATGGAGGATTAAGATGCGACTAAAACAATGTGTCACTTACCTTCCCACTTCCAGGTTGCCAGCCAAGCCTACAAATTGATTTAGCATTTATCACATCATTACATTTCTGCAGCAGTAGCCAGCTTGTCACGCATGTCTGAAAACAAAATATTCGAAAATTAGTTGTCTCATTTTGTGAAAATCCTCTGTATTGTAAAAATCCTTAAAGGAAAAGTATGGAAAAAATCCTGAAAGGAAAAAAAAAACCTACCATTTTTGGAACTGAAATAATCTCTCTCATCCAAATGAGATGGCGCACACCTCCAAAAACAAATAACCTCTCCCTGAAAACTGCTAGTTTAGACATGAAAATATTTTAATTACAATACAACTACTTGTAACAGAAATAAGACCACAGAACAAGTGTCTTTAATCAAGTACAGGACAAATGAGTTCACATATCTTTAGGTTATAGAGAAAATTCTGGCCAAATTGCATTTGTAAAATCCAGTCTGACTTTAGCAGGGTGACACGCATCAGCCTGCATCCTGTCACAGCAGTATAAAGAAGACTGAATCACTATATTCTCATATTACAGTGTAGATACATACATTACTGCCACAATTCTAGGACACTGTTAGTCTAATTACCCCAAAAGGCACCCATCATCAGTCTGTAAGTTAGATTTCACACTAAAAATATGCTTTTATTTTAAAAAGTAGCAATCCACAAGTGTGGGGTACATTCCCAACAGCACTTAGAGGAATAACTACACATGGATTCTCACTGCAGTCAATGGCATTTAGCACAAATAATCCCACATACATGTGCAGAATTGCTTTAATAAAGTGTTCACCTGAAATCCACTTCTTAAATTTCTCAAAGCATAAGGCCAGAAGAGACCATTGGCTCCCTTAATCTGATTTCTTACAAGCCCTGAACTCTTTCACCAAATATTGCCAAGCTGAGCCTAATGACTGTATTTATAATAAGCGTGATTTACAGGCCTCTTGCGAGGAATTGTAAAAAGTAACTGGAATAGTGAGCCCTTTGTCAGTAGCCTTAAACTCACTGAAGTGACTTTAAGCCCCATCTCTGCAAATTGAAGAAGTTGGAATGCACCAAGCTGGACCCCAAGTCTCTGAAAAACTAAATGTGTGCATGTCACTGGCAGAGAGCAGGAGAGACTGAAGCAACACTATGCCCAGAATTCCCTACCAAAAAAAAAAAAACCTGTCATCATCATGGACATCTCAGTGATCCTAGCAGGTGAACTACACAGGTTTAAAATCTTCAGGGGTCTTAATGATTGTAGGAGAAAATCTCTTCCCGATGGAATTAAAGTAACCTTGTTCATATGACCAAGGTGAACCAGACCACTCAAAAAAGATGACACTCTATACTATTGTTCCACCCTCATTAGTGATCAGTCTCCAATCCTTAAAATTATCCAGTATTTCATAAGAAGCTCGGTAAAAATAAACTAAAACAAAATATATCTGTGCATTAGGATAAAAACCCTTCCTTTTCCCTTAAAGCAACTAGCTGAAATTCTGAAAGAAGGAATTTGGTGTTAATTGCTATCTTCACACAGAAGTGTTACTTTCGAATATGCTGAGGACAGGGCAGACAATGCTGGCCCATGAAGAAAGATGAACAGAAGATATCAAGGATTCCACAGACAGAAAGAACAGTCCACAGCTACTCAAGCAACTGTTCATTCTCAGGTTTTGGAGTTTCTCCCAGAAATGGATAAAAGCAAAGCACGATTAAATTCCTTAAAAGAATTCACCATCTCTTCTTTCAGGTGTTGCCATGCATAGCTACTCTTTTATCTACACAGGAATTTTAGATATAAATATGTCTATATGTATTAGCAGCAGCAGCYACTGATGACAAATAAAAAAAATAATTTTAAAAAAGCATTTATTCCAGTGGGGTTATTCCAATCCAGTTGTAGACTGTTCTTGCTCTTGTTGAAATCCCCGATTTCTCATGAAACATTTAATTCTGAAAGGTAGTCCTTTTACCTGATCTGCAATTTTCCATACTCTGACGGAACCATCACAGCTTGCCGATGCCTACATAAAAGATTTTTGTAAACAAAGTGACAATTAAAGATGTGAAATTAATGTTACAAAATTAAAAGATTCCTATAACCATTGCTACAGACATACATAAGCAGTTTTAAATAGAAAGTCTCCCAGTATAAATCAGATTTATGCTTAAAACTTTCTAACGCTATCAAACCTAAATCACCTTCTTTGATAGTTGCACTTGACTCCACACTACTGGAATTACAAATTTTCATACTTAAGTGGGATGCTCATTCACAAAAGAGGCTCAACATTAATACTAAATTACTTTAGTAAACAAACTCTTCCCCTCTAAAATCAGATTGGCATTAGAGAAGAGAGTAGAGAGTAACTGAACATAGAGAGTAATTGAGTAGTAAGACAGAGACCAAGTTTTCCCAGGAGGCAACAAATTGTCATACACTCCCTCATCAGTAAGGTGAGCTAAAATGAAATTGTCTTATGTGCCTGATCGCTATTTTTTCCAGAAATACAATTCTTTAAGAGAAAATGAAATAAAAGGAGAAAGTAAACAAGAAAGTGCTTTTACCAGGAAAACATCCTTGGGGTCAAAAGTGAGGCTTAAAACAGGAGCATCATGTCCTCGGAACGTTTTCTGCTTGCTGCTATCAGTCACTTCCACAACTTTGACCATAAAGTCACTGTAGATCACGACAGCATAGACATAAAAGTATTAACGTTGGTATTAACAGAGATAGACTATTTGTTTACAGCAATAAAAATGAAATTAGACACTATGTATGTTTTAGGGAAGTTATGGCTCCCAGTACCATAAGATCTTAGTGAAAAAGAGAATCTTGAAGCTCACTACAATAGAAACAAGGCCAGATCATCTTATCAGATATAATTTTTCTTCATAATAAAGTTCATAAGATACAGTTGCTCTTTTAAGAAGATATTATGTACACACAGACAGTACATCAGTTTTATATAATATATGATCTAATGAAAACCTATGTTTAGTTCCTCTTAAGTCTACCCTCATATCTATCTGCTAAGTGGCACCTATATTCATTACCATAATTGTTTGATCATTTAGTAAAGAGGGGCAAATAGCTTATTTTGTAAAAGTTTTAAAACAGCATTTAAGACCATTTAGTGTATCAGACAGAATTACTGATTTTTTACAACTTTATTCCCCCCCTCCAAAATTACAGACATTGCCCCAATTTAACTCAAAATAACAATGCTAACTTCTAAGCCAAAGAGCTCCTGTGACAATCTTTCAATACCTCTCTCCCTCTCTTCATTGCAACACCTTCAGAAAGAAATCTGACTTTAGGCCCTAAATCTATGAAGAGTTAACTCACTAACTATATTCAGAATCACAATCTCAGTTTTGTCAAATATCTAATGCTAACCAAAAACAGTCATAAAAACAAGTGTGCAAGTTATACTGAGAGACAACTAGAATTATTTTGGCCGCCTTCTACAATCCAAGGCAACTTTAAAGAAAAAACAGGCAATAGGACTTTTTTTTCCTGTTTAAGAAGCCACAACTATTTTTCAAACAGTTCCTGTGAATTTTAGTGGCGGATTGGATGTTAAACTTCATGTATTTGAAGTTTAGAGGCTTCATGAAAAGATTAAGCAATTTGTGACAACTGAAAGCAATTCTTCTTAGCTGCATTTCCTCATTTCATGGCTGTCACCTTCTCCCTCAATATGTTACAGAAGATCTCATCAAGAAGTGACCTCACAGTCTCATGAGTGATTTTTCCTAATGTGGGGGCCCTGGTCAGGCTGCAGAAGTACTGGGTTTTTGTAAAAGTTTTAGAAGCAGAGAGTTTGCTGTCTGCTTAATCTCTCTAATCAAAGCCAGATCCTGGGGCAGAGCTGTTCCCTCAGAAACAAGCACTGGCAAAGGCCCAAACTCATGAACCCTGTCAGATTTACAGATTAGAGTGGTTACTGCCCCCAGCTGTCCGGCCTCCCAGTTTTGGTGGAGCTGGTGTGTCTGCTCCACAGCTGCCAGAGTTCACAGCCCAGTATATTAATCCAAACTGCTTTCTCGTTCAATTCGCACTCACACAAGCCAGAGACCAGATGCAATACTCTGCCATCTCTCTGTGGGGACAGAGGACAAATTCCAGCAGAGAGGCAGGCAGACAGTCCAAGTCAGCTACAGTGTCCAAAGAGTTTACTAAATCCAATTAAGATTCACCTGAGCCTTAAGTAAACAAGCAAGAATATTGCCTGCCTGCTATTTCACCATCTCTATTAAATGACTAGTGTATATCACGTAAAAGCAAACATGCTGCCCTAAGAAATCAGCTAAACTATGCATTAGTTCCCCTCAGGGGAGTCTTGCAACTGTCATCTGCTATCATTTGGCAGAATAGTGATGATGCTTATGCCAGAGAATGACTCAAAGCTCTCACACGAATCAGAAACCATCTAACTTTTGCGTGCGTATATGCATCTGCAGCACCATGATACTGAACAGTCGGGCCATTATCTTTAGCACACGCTAACAAAATCCTTGATGCTGCAATGAGATCCATATGGGTGAACGCTTATGCACTATAGGAATGAAAGCTAAAAATACCCAAGCCTCCTAAAGAAAAGAAGTTATTTTAGAACACCAGATATCCGTTGAAAATTATTTTGTGGCTCAAATAGCTCTCGGAGAATTGTTTCCTAACAGTCTTTTTCATTCCTTTTCTCCTCTCCGGGAAGGCATTTTGCAATACTTTAAAACCCTCAGAGGTATGTGGATTAATGATGTCATTGGTAAAAATCAGCAGGCAAGGAATCTGGCAGATTTTGAACGTTAGCAATGCTTTTTCTCGTCAGATTACAGACAGATTACCTAGAACCAGCAGCGATTTTGGTACCGTCACTATTAAAGACGACGTGGTTGACATTCATGGTGAAACGAGTAAGGATACCATCTGGAGCTCCTTCAGGAAATGTATGAATCTGAACAGTATTGTTGGATACTGCTGTGATCAGTCTTCCATTCTAAAAACAAAATCCATCATAAAATTGGTTAGTTAAAACACACTTATGTCCAAAGAGACAAAAAAATTACTCTTATGTTCCCAGTATTCAGGCAGATTCACTTTAGTAATTCCAAAAGAAATCTAAAAATAAGAGTAGTGGGGAGATATTCTTTAAACATATATTTCCCCCTCCTCACCCCAAAAAAGAAAAAACAGAGCGTTAAAGGTACTGTGCTTGTCTATCATTTAAAACAAATTGTTAAAAACTAGTAAAAAGACTCTCAGTTTCAGTCCTGCAAAACTAGACACATTGATAGACTTAATACTATAAGCAACTCCAGTTTCGACAGACTTACAATTCATAAAGTTAACCACAGGGCTATTTACCATACCAAGACCTTCCCAACTTGTATCTTTACTAAAATAACAAATACTCAGAAAAGTCACTAATGAATTTCAAAGAGAACGATCTGATCTTTTTCAGCTGAATGGAAAAATTCAATCCCTTCACAGAAGCAGGAGAGCTCTCAGAAACCGAAGAGCTCTGCATGCTATTTAGATTAATACACTACATCATCAGGAGAGGGCACCCTTGGACCAGATTTCCCAGTTCAATGCCACTAGAGAAATATGAAAAGTGGATTGAGCTATAGTTTAGTCATTTTCCGAGGCAGAAGACAGCTCTCTATTTAAAATGATTCCAGATTAGAAGACAGTGCAAAACAAAACAAATAATTATCCTATTCTTGGAAAAGTACTATCTCTTCCTAAAGCAATACTACTGTATCCTTCACTTGCGTGTTTTCGAAATATGTAAGTAGAGAAATGCCATATTTGTGTTTCTTAAAAAGTTGCCTAAAGTTATAGTAAAAATCCCAAAGAAAAACAATCAGCACAACAGCCAGTACTAAATAATCTCAGAAAGTAAGAGATCAGATTCATTACTTAGCTTACACCAGACATCTCTATTGAGTTTCTTGTGAAATTTTTAGGAGCGAAGGATAATTTTTGAAACAAGATTTCCTGAAGTTAAGTCTTAGAAAGTATTCTTCATCTCATCTACAAATACTACTTATTTTAAATAAAAATATAAATAAAAATTATCTAAAATATAATAAATTACATTTTAATAAATAGAAATATAATGTTTTTAAAGTAATAATAAAAGTCTCAAAACTAGAAGCCCTTTACAAAAGGCTGAGTACAGGACTGTTCTTAGCAATGCTCAGAAATAAAAAGGATTTTTCCATCCTCTTAGCAGTAGTTTTTCCAATTTCTGGCTCTGCCACTTATTTGCTACAAGAACTCTGTCCAGACCCCTCTGTTTATCTTTTCACAAGGAAATTATGTGATGGAGGAAACAGCAAAGCACTCCAAAAATCTATTGATGAAAATAGATCATACACATATTTAGGAACAGATACATAAGGTATACTTCAAGATATATAAAAAGGGGCTTTACTAAAGGCAATAATTCTGAATATACATTTTTTAATTTTTTTTAATGTAATGGACATACAAATTCATTCTCATTTATTTCCCCCTTTATCATCCCCTCCAAAATCACCAATAGTTAAAAGACAATTTAAAAATATCCACTATCACTGCAAAGTTAGCTACACAATATCTAAAGAAAAGAATATGAATATCTGGAATTCACCTCTCCTTCTACAATTGCCAGAAGGTCTAAAATGTTGCCTTTACATTACTAATGTAATATAAGAATAATTGCACATAAAGGAATTACTATGAGAATGTCAAGCTAAATACATGAATGCGCATAGTAAAAAGAAATATATTCTATTATACAAATTGATATAGATAAGTCTTGTTTCCCTTGTTGTTTCCAATAATCACTTCTTCAAGGTATAAAAAGGAGCGGCCTTAACATTAAAACAAAAAGGGCAGGTTGTACTTCAAATGCCAGAACAAGTCAGTCAGGCTACAGAACTGCCTACAATCAGCATTCTCACAAATTATTACTTCTTACTATTAAACAAGAAATCTGTTCTCTTCTAATGTAGTGGGAGGAAATCAGAGGCATCTTTGGGCTGAACAGTAATTCTGAGAGCTAAATATCAACCAATTATCAAAAGAAAAAGTTATTACAAAGGCACTATCAGACATTGACTTTGTGAAAGTAGTTTCTGAGAAAGAGATTACTATTCCTTGAACCTCTTGGCTCACCTATTTTCACATAACCTTCCTCCCTGAGTGAACAACAGTTCAGAGCCTCTGGGATGGGGAAGGCAAAAGTGTAGGAATCAGCTATAGTCACAGGCTGCAAATAAAAACATTCATTTCCTCATCACTGAAGAACTGAGCTACCACTGAAAAACATTTTCTTAATATTTGATGAACACATATTGCCCTGGGAAACTTTTTGCAACTCACATTGTGAGAGAACGCTGAAGCAGCCTACAAAGTTCACTGCCTAATTAGCTTAATCTGCTGGATTTGCTTCTCAAAAAGGAGATCAAAGTCAGAAGTAAGAATAACTGAATGTGAAGGGAGAAGAGGAAAAAAATATATTACATAAGCTTAGTATAAGGAATAATTCCTCTACAGTCCTGGATGGGGTAAAACGAATTGTCAGAAGTACTCTTACTTTATATAGCAATAATGTACTTAATTTAAAATTTGAAATTAAAAATATTCAAAAAGTCTCTAGGCATATTCATTCAATTAAATGGTTCTATATTTTAGAAAATGATTTGACTTCAATACTGTTTTAATACTTTCACTTAGACACAAAGATAGAATGTGTTCAGGTGCTCAAATTTAAATAATACCTGTTGCTTTAATCTTATTAAACAGCATTCAAGTTTTTTCATATATTAAGATGAAGGAAAAGGGCTACATATCTAACATACATCAGACTCTGGAATGTGCTACGCACAATATTATTCTGTAAATAACCTAACTAAATGTTTACCCACATGACCAGCACCCTTCAGTTTGAAAATAAATTTGAAAAGTATTTGCACAATCATGGTATGCATCAACACCAGCAGAACACAATTTACAGGAATTCTGTTAACTACGATACCTTTAGAGCACACGAATAGGCCTTTTCTCCCACATTAATGGACTTTGGATCATCATCATCCAAGTTTTCCCAAATCCTAACATCTCCATCACTGCCACAAGTTACAATGCAGCTGTTGAAAGACACAGAATTTGTTAATAGACACATATGGAAAGCACAGGCACTGTGATTTTCAATCCCCAAATCAAAATGTTACTAAAAAGTTTAAACTGAAGCACAATACATACTGTGTAATTCACTGAGTACCTACATTTATCATGCCTACATTAAAAAAACATGTTAATTGTGGAAAAAAAACCTTTAAAAATTACATGAAAAACGCTGGTAGCATAACACAGTAAGTGAGTCGCTGATAACTAGCTAGGCCTGGCACTCATCTATGTTGACCCTTCAATATTATCAGCTAATCCATTTGTTTTTCCAAGATCTAGAGGGAATTTTCCAAAGGACTTAATTAGCACTGATTTCTCCAAGAACTGGGCATTTAATTGACTTTTAAGCAGTTGAAAATTTACCTTACAGCTAATTACAAAGTTGAGGGCAAACTTCAGAATCCTTAACACATACTTGACCAAAGTTTAAAAAGCTTAACGTATTCCAGATCTACAGAACTCTCAAAAACAGTCAATTCAGAATTCATCTGTCTAGTCCGCTGGAGTTAACTTTCATAATTTTAATGCAATAAACAATAACCTGAAGTCACAGAGTAAATATATATAAGTTCATCTGGTATTTCTTAATTAAAGACATTTTGAATCTATAATCAAATCCTGCATTCCTTTTTCCTAAATTTGTTTGCAGCCCCCCAAAATTTATTATTAAACAATGAAGTGTCACAAAGTGAGAGGTCAGCCTCTAAGGCTACCCTTCCACCTTAGAACTCAGAACTGAGAACCCTCTTCTGAGGGGGCTTATTGTTGGGTTTATCTTTTATTTTTGTGCATAATAAGTTAATGGAGAATGTTTAGTTTATATTTATGCATTCAAGAACTGCTGTCATAAAAACAAGAAGGACAGCAAGCCTAGCATTGGGCTTCTACAGCTACATTTCTAACTTTGTGTGCACGTGAACTTACTGTTTCCCACTCTACATCAATTTCTGCTAGATTCTATGAAGTTACTTGTATACAAAGTGTATACTAAGTTGTATAACAATCACTTCAAAATGCAGGGCATCAAAATACATGTGTCTTACAACCAGTTGCTAACAAAGGCAAGTAAAGGATTTGCCAGACCACACCAGGGTATAAATCCATCTAGCCCAGTGTCTCACCCAGCAGTGGATGGCACAGACACTTCCTAGAAAGCAATCGACAGAAATAAATCATCATCTGGGGGATGTAGCGTCTTATCCTGGTCTCTAGGAATTAGTTAAGGCCTTGAGGCATGATTTGTAGCAGTACACCTGGAAGAAACTGTTGCTATAACTAACCAGATAACAAGAACATCCAGGATCCCTGTGAAGAAATACAAACTGCTTAGATATCTCCGTAACTTCAATAACGTGTGATGAGTTTCGTGCCGTAAATCACACGTTACCTGCAAAGTTTTTGCCATAGTTTTGAATGTCTCACTTCTTAGTRCTTTACTAGTTTAAACTAATGTAAACAATTTCCTAGTTTGCAGCCCCCCCCCCCCCAAAGTTATAATTATGGAGTGTTATGAGGTCAGAGGTGAGGCTGTAACATCGCTCTTCAGTCTTGGTCCTTTTACCAAACATCCTCTTGACCCCGTTGCTAAGGGGCAAGAAGAAAAAGGTCTAAACTTACCTTTTCTACACAACTCTCTCTTTTTTAAACCACATCCTGTTATTGATTTCTCTCTTTTTTTTYCCCCCTCTCACCCAAAGACTCTGTTTCATTCCACCTTTGGCCACTTTTGTTGTTTTTAGAGGGTGTTTCAGGCGCGGCACTCACCTCCCAGAGCCGTCGAAGCAGACGTCGGTGTGGCCCTCCGTGTGCCCGTACCGCATGGGCCTGGCCGCGGGCGGCATCCTCGCCCTCGCCTCGTCCCCTGCGGGGGACGAAAAAGGGGGGAAAAGCCCTCAGAAAGGAGCACCGGGCACCGGAGCCCCCCCCCGGGCTCCGCCACCGGGACCCTCCGCAGGGGTTAAACCGAGCCGCGGCCTCCGCGACCTCGGGGGGAGCGAAGGGCGCGGGGAAGGAGGGGGCTGGGGGCACCCGGGGGCCCTGACTGGGCCCCGCCGCGAGAGGCGCCGCGGGAGGCCG
>PTFA01000149.1:1618963-1645108 GCA_003342895.1 Casuarius casuarius | reverse complement strand
GGCCGTCGGGGCCGCCGGGGGCGGCGGCGCGCCGGCAGGTGAGGGCGGCCCGCGCTGCCGCCCCCGGGGCGCCGGGTAAGGGCCGGGGGAGCCGCCCGTCCATGCCGGGCCGGGCGCTGAGGGACGCGGCGAGGCCGTCGGGGCCGCCGGGGGCGGCGGCGCGCCGGGGCCTCGCGGTGCCCGTTTCTGCCCCTCCGCGGGGGCCGGAGCAGCGCAGCTTTGGGTCGAAACAACTTGGCCCGACGAGTCCGACCTGAAGCGCTTTTGTGGTGGTTGGGAGCGCGGTGCCGTGCCGGGAAACGGGTTCGGCTTGGGCGTTTGCGTGAATGAATAGTCACTTTTTCAATGGAAAAGTGCGTGCGCGTTACTTGCGTGCGTATCCTTCATATATCAAGTGCAGTATAAAGTATACAAACTGTATATGTATTAAATGTTAATATCTTATGTATGTGTCTGTATGTGTGTGTGTATATATATGTATATATGTGCATATATATATATATATATATATGTTACTCTTAGTCCCTACGAGGTATCGGAATTACAGGGAAACTCCGAATGGAGGACGGGGTCCTGGGCTGCGTGTCGCGTCCGGCTCGCTCTCGGCGTGGAGCATCCCCGGGAGGTTTGCTGGCGGCGCGCAGGCTTGCTCGGACAACGGCTGTAGGGTCAAACCCGTTTGGAGGTCGCTGCCGCCACGGCGCGATTGCTCGGTAATTATAGTTATCCCGACGCTCGTGCGAGATGGAGGTGACCGACGGCTGGGGTTAAGCAGCGGCTGCGTAAACGGTTGCGGGTTTTTTGTGTGCTGGGAGGTAGGAGGGAGGCATCACGCTGGGTTTCTTAAAAGGCAAAAAGTGTCGGAACTCGGCATGTCCAAAATAAGGGGAAAAACGGAGCTCTGTGGTTTTTTTTCTTCGTGTAGCTTTAATGATCTGGCCCAATTTATTCCCGCTTCTAAGAAAAACTGCTTCCAGGCAAAACCCTTTTATCTCCGGCTTTGGTCTGCGGGGGAGTTATCAGTGGCCGGGGCGAGCAGGGTGATTTATTCGTATTGGAAACGTGGTCGGGCTCTTTACAATGGTCACGTTGTCGGCGCTTCCATGAATGAACAAGCGACRGCGTTGCAAAGCAGGCACGCTTTTTTCTTTTTTAAATATGCCCAGATTTCCTTATTAAATCTCGTGGAAGCTGCGTGGAGACGTGTTTTCCATGGGCGTATCCTGACGCGTTTCGGTACATCGTGAGCCTCGGTGAGGGTAACGCGTTCTAGCAGAGCGCTCCTGGCTGAAGCGCTTCTCGGATGAGTGGGACGCCGGAGCTGTTCCCGCGGCAGCCGTGTTGCAAGCGCCAGACTGGGACTGAGGCAAGCTGCATCTCTTGGAAATCATTTATTTTAACGTGCAGATTCTGTCATGCAAGCCGCTGCCGAGTTATTTTGCAATGTGAACGCTGTGATAAGTTCAGCGCTGTGATACAGGTGAATGCACAGCCTGGAGGTTATTGCGGATGCACCTGCTGGAATAACTCTTTGCCTGGCAGCAATTCCTAGGAAAGCCGGTGGGAGGTCGAGGGGGTCCGTTGTCACTCGGTCCAGGGAATGCTCTATCTTTGTTGCGTCCGAACTGGCGAAGCGTCAAATGCAAGGTTACTCTTTCAGCCCAGCTGTAAACGAAAGCTTCTGCAAGGTATGGTGGTTGACTTTATTAATAGACGTAGCTTATGGAGAGGGCAATAGCAGGGCGGGAGCCCTGATTTGTGCTACTCATCTATTAGGTTTCGGGGTGGAGCGACCAAGTCACGGACTATAAAGCCTTTACTGATTTGGTCCTGAGAGGCTGCTGCGCTCTGCCAAGTGCTATGTTTGGATCTCCCGTAGCGTGTAAACGGGGTTTCGTTCAAGCCGGAGACGCGAGTGGCCCTCACCTTTGAACCTGCTTCCAAATCGTTCCCACATCCTGGATGTGGCTGAAACGGCCCCCGCCGCTAGGCACGGCGACGTGCCCTCACCTCGCGCGGCTCTAGGGAGATAGAGGTAGGAAGCATCATGGATTATTATTTGTGTCTTTAGACAGTAATTTTCTCGTTTTGTGTGTGATTATTTCCTTAATTTGCTGGAAAGACCTCTGGAACCAAGCTTAGGCGTTTTTTGGACTCGGTATCATAAATCAAAATAAACGTAGTCAAAACTGAGAAAAATAAGTTAAGACAAAGGAATCGAGGCTTAATGTTACCCTTAATAGGTTGGGCTTTTTTCCAAAATAAGTCAATAATAGCTCAACTCCAGTGGAAGGTCAGGTTTTAAAATGCGGTCTTGTGGCCAAAGTGTAATTGGGCAAAATTAATGAAAACAGCATGTGACCAGTGAGAATTTTTTTTAAATGACCATTTTACGTAAGATGAAAGAAAAATAACTAAATACCCTAATGAAAAGTTAGTGGAAAAATGTAGACTATTCGGAGAGGAAGCACTCCAGTTTATTACAACTTACCGTTCTCTCTCATAAAGCTAGCAGCTCTAGAAAGGATATTAACTTCTGTTACAATTCCAAAATTAATTAAATTGTCTTTGTGTGCCTCTCCTGTTTAGCAAGCGGTATAATGTAGTGACACTTGGGCTTTTGTTTGCTCGAACAGAAAACTTTCAAAGCACTTAGGAGGGTCACGCAGCGCGGGAACCAGAGGCCCAAGGAGGTGGTGGGGTCTCCATCCTTGGAGGTTTTCAAGACTTGGCTGGGCAAAGCCGTGGCTCACCAGGGCTAGTCCTGCTCCAAGCAGACCTCCCGTGGTCCTTTCCAGCCAGTGCTTCAGTGGTTTCACGGTTTTCTGTTTCTTCATTATACAGAAGCTGAAGGAGCTTAACGAAAAGGACTTGGAGGTGCCAGGCTAGAGGCAAGCGTCCAGAGGTGCAGTGTCGCTGCTATGGGAGTTGCTGGGTCTTTTGCCACTGGTTTAGATGGACATAAGATGAGGCTGTAAGTGACTTCTTCCAGTTGTTTATTGCAGCCTACCTCTGGTTAGGAGGTAATATTTCTAATGCCGCAAAGCAGCTACTAGATGTTGTTTTTAGTTGAGTCTTGAAGCTTTAGCGTCAAGGCAGCAGGGTTTGAAAGAGCAAACATCTCGTGCCGACTCTCCCCCCTCCCCCTCGGAAGTCTTACAGACCTGCCTTTGGAGGAGGGAGCCGAAGAGGCGAATCTTGTTCAGGGAGCGCTGAACATTACAAAAACAACAACAAACCACCCAGCTCTCTGCCTGTCCTCAGGGACTGCAAGCTATGTCAGTGTTAGATAACCTTGAGCCACCAGCCGGGTCCCATGGCCTGGAGTGAACTCTGTTTATTCCTGCACATTGTTTTCTTTTTGTCATTTGTTTAGGCAGAAGAGGTTTCAGGCGTAAGGGTTTTGTCAAATCTGCTTCAGGAATGCCTAAAGTATCCCCGCGTACAAGAAAGCTCTTGTAGGCAGAGGACTCTAAGCTTAATCTGCATCCTTGTCTACCAGTGGCCTGTCTCTGGGAACTTTCCTTTTGCAAAAAGTGAAGAGCTGACATGTGCAAGTTGTACAGTGAGTGGCTTCTCCATTTAACATTGCCCTGTAGGGAAAAGTATACTCTAGCTGTGTTCCCGTCCTGTTTTGTTTATTTTCTTTTTTCTTCCAATCCTCTCCTGCTTTTTCAGTTGTGCTTCAGTCATTAATGGATGCACAATGTGCAGTATTTTCCTTAAAAGTGTTCAGTTTAAGGAATAGATGGTTTAGATGGCCTTAAAGCGGTCACACTGCACTGTGTTTTCTGAATGCTTTGCTGTCCTTAATGTCTTTTTCTTCCCAAAACCCAAAGTATTTTTGGCCCCCATAGGAGGTGCTCTGAATCATAGAAAGGCATGTCGGTATGGGCCCTTATTGTAAGCACAGCGGTGGGATTCGAGCACCTAAGTGCACTGTAGGTGCATTTCCGAGTGCGACTTGCCTTTGATTGCCGGCGAGGTTTGTAGCAGGACTGGAAACCAAGCCTTTGCCCCCCAGGGCAGCTGCTGAACCCTCCTCTCTCCTCCTTTGCAAGGTCGCCTTCAAACCTGGCTCTAATACGATGGCACCCCTTTTTCTTCATTTATTCTGCACTCTTTTCACGGATATAGTGTTAAATCTGATTAACAATTACTTCTCTGACCTAGCAGCACTGGGGCCTCGGTTCCAGCAGCCTGCAGACCCTGGGGAAACAGCTTCTGTGCCGCTGCCTAATGGTGCATGTCTCGTACCGTCATGTGCTGTACTCCAGCCTAAGTTTCAGGGTTCAGACACCACTAATGATACATGGTAGGAGAAGGGTACACAGCAGAGCATGCCTTTACCGTTAAATATAACAACAAAACCTAGAAATGACACAAAATATTGACATTATTTCAGTTGCAAGGCTGAGCTGTCAGAAGTTAGCAGATAGCAGACTTAGGAATAAAACTGGTTTTCAGCACTTTTGGGTTTTGGACATTTTACAGTTTTTAATTACCAGCCCGTGTTCTGTGTATTCCTATTCCTTATATGGGCTGGATGTGCAGAATGAGATAATTGAAGGTTTCAAAAGCAATTACAAACTGTCATATCCTAATTTTTAAGTACTTGACTTTGCAACCTAAATGATATCTCTCTTTCCAATTAAAAATCCCATATATATAGTTAATGTCATTTACCACAGGATGAATCTAGAATAGCTTTTTGTCTTCGGCGGTTACTCCAGATAAAGATACCCAGGGTAAATGGGATTGCATTTTCTCTCTTTTTAATCATTGTGGAGCAATTCAGTGCTCCACTGTAGTTGTTTCTGAATGAGAAATACGAATGTTACAAGACCAGTCAATGAATCTTGGTCTAAATAAAGTTTTTTCAGGTCTCTCGTGTATTGTCTTTCTCCAGTCTATATTGCATCCTACAATGTTTTCACTCAGAAGTGATACACAAAACCTTGAGAGGTTTAACAAAAAAATGTTATTTATCTTAGATGATTTATAATTGCTGAAATAGGGGCCCCGTTCTCTGATTCCACTTGGTACCAGCAAGGTATTGTTCATCTACATTGTTGTAATGCCCTTTTCCCCCACATATTTGTAATATTTTGCCTATCTTTTCCCTCATTCCACATTTCTGTATCTCCTCCCTTTTCCCTCTTCTCTTCTCTGTCCGCAGCTCTCGGGTTTGTGGATTGTAAATAATGAATTTAATGTCAAAACCGCCTCAGTGCAAGTTACATCTGGGATGTATTTGGTGCACAGATCGCATGTAAGCCTCCTGGCATGGCAGTCTCATTCTTTTCCTGCGAGCAGAGGCTGGACCTCAGCCTGCTCAGCGCCTCGGGGACTGCAGAGCGATTGTGTCATGCTGGCTAATCCCCATGATGAGAATGGATTGAATGGAGAGAGGAAGTGGATGCCCTTTTCTTTTCCTGCTTACTATTTACCATCTCAATTATTAAAAAAAAAAAAAAAAAAAAGACAACAGCGGAGAGAGGAACCGTATCTCGTTTTGCTGCAAAAACCTCTTGGTGCGTGATGGAAAGTCTTTCTGCCTTCTGCTGTGCCTCAGGACAGTATAGCATACGGAGCATATTGCTATGTACCTTGAAAAATTTCTGCTGTGCTTTCAACTGAGTGCTCAAAGAGCTTTTTTTTTTTCCTTCTTCTTCTTTTTAGAAAGCCAGCGTTCAAAAGGAAACGTTTTATCTGTTGGAGAATTCAATGCGCTTTTGGAAACAAAAGCGAATGAAATAAGCGACCGTAGGTCTCGGAGCAGCCCTGATTTTAATAATGTAAACTTTCTTCTCTAATGAGTAATAAGCAGTTTCATCTTTCGTGGCCTTTTTAAATTGCTTTTAGTAAGAGATCTGGATTTGTTTTAATCCTTTTCAGTATGTAAAGCCCCAGATATTTCAATCCCTTAGGGGCTCAGTATTTTCTAGCTTCATTTTAAAAGGCAAAGGAAAACAGCTTTCAAAAATTGTCAGAGTCTGTGACTGATTTTTTCTTTTTTTTTTTTTTTTAATTCAGAAAGCGACCCAAAAGTGTCAGTTAAGAATAAGATCTCTGGCATCCCACTTTGTGGATTAGTAACAAACAGGCATATCATCTAGGTACAGTAGCTCTTTGTACTCTGACCTACTTGTTTCTGTTCTGGCTTGTTCCTTCTTGAAAGGTTATTTGGAATAGATGCAAAATTTGCTCAATAAACAACCGAAGCCACATCACCTGCTACACGGAGTGCCCCATTTTAAAATGGACCCTAGCTTGATGTAATTGCCAGCACCTACCTCTTTCTGCTCTGCTGTCTAGTCAGAATGCATGTTTAAAAACATGTAAGGTGATCTCTTCTGGAGGATGCTGATCACAAGGAGGGGTTAAGAGAGCCTTGGTCTGGAATCAAGCCAGTATTCGCGAGGTGTCCTCCTAATGAATTTGGCTTGATCGTTTTATTTTTACATGGTTAGCAATTAATCATTATTATGCGTATCATTATCCTGTATGCATGGGCATGGGTCTTCTGTTGTGGGTGTGCAAAGCTGTTAACTTAGTTGTGTTTTCTTTTTACTTAGGTACTTCTGGAAAGAGCCTCAAAGAAGCTTCCACCTGTAGAAAGCCCTACAAGAAAAACACAGAGCACTTTTTGGAAATTTGTGAAGCCAAGCTATCAAAATGGCAGAAAATAAGGACAGTAATATTAAAAATGCGGATGTGAGACCCAAAAGCAGCCGGAGCAGAAGTGCAGACAGAAAGGATGGTTATGTCTGGAGTGGAAAGAAGCTCTCCTGGTTGAAAAAGAGTGAGCACTGTTCCGATGCTGAGGCAGCAAGCACTGTGGGAAGATCAGGGAGTGGTTTAAGGAGTCAAGAGAGGAAGTACAGCTGCTCGTCTATCGAACTGGATCTCGATCGTTCCTGTGGTCACAGGTTTTTAGGCCGCTCTCTCAAACAGAAGTTGCAAGATGCTGTGGGACAGTGCTTTCCTATAAAGAACTGTAGCAGTCGGCATGCCTCAGGGCTTCCATCGAAAAGGAAAATTCATATCAGTGAATTAATGTTAGATAAGTGTCCTTTTCCTCCACGCTCGGAGCTAGCTTTTCGGTGGCACTTAATTAAAAGACATACGGCCCCTATAAGTCAAAAAGCAGACGAGTGGATAATTGCTGATTTATCCCAGAGTGAGGAGAGGGAGGATCAGCTGAGGGACGATGAGATTGCCAGTGGGGGAACGGACTCTCCCTCCCCGTCCTGTGACCTGACTGACAGCAGCTCCTCCAGGCGTGATTCCAGGGCTGAGTTGGTTACAAGTAAAGTAGGACGGAGCAGTAGAGATGAGAGCGATATGGACTCTGACGATGAAGTTATAACACTGTGCACAAGTTCTAGAAAAAGAAACAAACCCAAATGGGAAACTGATGATGAGCTGCTACGGATGGAAACGCCTCCTAAATACCATACGCAGATCGATTATGTCCACTGCCTAGTCCCAGACCTCCTTCAGATCAATAACAACCCCTGCTACTGGGGAGTCATGGATAAATACGCAGCGGAGGCACTGCTAGAAGGCAAGCCAGAGGGAACATTTTTATTACGAGATTCTGCCCAAGAAGACTATTTGTTCTCTGTGAGCTTCAGGCGCTACAGTCGTTCTCTCCATGCCCGGATAGAGCAGTGGAACCATAACTTCAGCTTTGATGCCCACGATCCTTGTGTCTTCCATTCTCCCGACATCACGGGACTCTTGGAGCACTATAAAGATCCAAGCTCCTGTATGTTCTTTGAACCGCTTTTATCCACTCCCTTAAACAGGACTTTTCCTTTTTCTCTGCAACATATATGTAGAACAGTTATTTGCAACTGTACAACTTACGATGGTATCGATGCACTTCCTATTCCTCCATCAGTGAAGCTGTATCTGAAGGAATATCATTATAAATCGAAAGTTAGAGTACTCAGGATAGATGTACCAGAGCAGCAAAGCTAGAAAATATTTTTATGAAAGAATGAAATTGTCCCTAAGCAGAGGAATAGTATGTTCAGTCTTTCCTCCCTTTTAGGGTTTTTTTAAAATGGCAGTTTGATTTTCTTCTCCTGCAGATTATTTACAACCCAAACTAGCCTCTGCCTAAGGCTCTTTTATCCAAATGTACTTTGAGTCTTCCCAACTCTCTTTTTAAGAAATGATATTCATTGTGGGCTTTTGGTACTGTTCCCAAACTAGGGTTTTATGGAATTTCAGGTAGGCTTTCTGGTATTTCTATAGATGGGTAGTCTTTAGATCTAAAAACCTTAAAAATCAGTTTTGAACTTGATCTGTCTTTTATATTGTAATTTGCATATGTTGCTGACGTTTGAAATAATGTACTGTTAACTAAAGATTGACTCATCTGTATTTTCTGCATTTCTTTTAAAATGAGTGCTCAAGCCTCAGTGCGTGTGTGTATGTATGTCTCTATCTAATATAGTAAATTCATCAGTCTATTTCTAATTTTACTCTTCCTAGCAAAATGAAGTTTGAAAGAGGATATGATCTTTCTATAAATACATCAGGGGACTAAACACCAAGGAAGGGAAAAGCAATTCAAGTTAAGGACCACATTTAGCACAAGAAAAGCATTATGTAAACTGGTCATGTTTTTGGCTGGAAAGAGGGAAGGCTCATAATCATCAGAACAGTGAATTTCTGGAACAGCTTTTTGTTTTGTATATCAGCAATAAAAAGCAAATTACTTGTAAACTGGGATTTGATCACTGTTTGGAAGGGATAATATGGCATAGTTGCTTATGATAGATGGGACTTGGACTTGATACCTCAGGATGTCCTTTCTATGTCTGTTACTATTTCATTACATGAAATACTCAGTTTTCATTATAAGGGCTTCTTCTGAAATGGTAAAGGATGGGGTGGGGAGATGAGAAGGAAGGTATTTCCTTAAAAATCTAATACCATTTGTATGTATTAAGCCATTTGATCTTGCATTGTTGATTCTGAAGTGATGATGGATAACTTTCTTACTTTGTTAGTAGAATTTTTTTTAACAAGTTTAGTTTAAAAAAGAAAAGTCTGCAGATTTATCTCACAATGTATAGCATTTATTCAAGTGACCTGCTCTCAGATTCCAGGTGCAGGAAAACCATGCATGGAAAATGCTCCTACAAGCATTACTTGCATTACATGGATGGTCAGATCTGCTGCTGAATTATTGGTAGAATCCCAGTGAGAATGGACCTAGGATCAGGCAAGAAACTGTAGTGCTTTCCAAACCAGCCTCGTGAGAGCAGCTCCACAAGATGCAGCAATGACCTGCAATTCCGTTGTCTTCACTCGAATGTGTTTATCTCCCCTTCCAGAGCGGCGCCCAGAACTAGTCCGTCAGAAGCGTACCTGATGATAGAGTTGTAACTACAATAACCATACTGTTTCTTCTCCTTTGATCACAGGGAGACTCGGTATCCTTTTGAAATGCCTTTGAAATTGAGACTGCCAACCTGGCAGAGTTACAGATGTGTTTAGCTTTATGCGTGCAGAAGATCTTATAAAAACTAGCAATTTTACCTGTGTGCAGGCTAAGAGCCGGGGAGCCCAGCGCAATGCAGTCTTGCTCCTGGAGTGAAGACTAAGTGCTACAATAGCATAAGCAATAGTTCTTTTTGAATATTTTAATCTCAGCTTCTAGAGAATCCAGTGGGTTTGTGGACAGCAAATCCATCAAGCAGGCTGGGTTTTGGGGAGTTACTGAGCAAGTTTTGCCATGCAGCTCCACTGGGGATGTGCTGTCCCACCCTTGGCCACCCTTTTTTTCCCCTCTTCAGCCCTCTGGCTCCTGAGCAGAGACTAGCCCTTCCGCTAAACTGGTGTCACTGTGATGTAAACAGATTTTCAGGGACATCTGCTTAGAGACCAGCCAGTTTGTTTTCACTGTGTTTTAAATAGGTTTGAACCAAAGTCTCTAGGGAGAAAATGCTAACACATCAATCTGTCACATTGCATGTGGATGAATACACCATGGGACAAACTCTCAGCTGCTATAAATCAGCATAGCTTTATTGATACACTTATAACAGTTTATACCAGCTGAGATTCTCCCTCCTCCACATGCAAATGACAATTGTATGACTCATGTTGGAGACAGTATTCACTTTTTTTTAATGTTTTCCTTTTGGTGCTTCCATTCAACTGACTTTACTTTTTGCATGAATTGTATTTTGTCAAGACCAACTTCTTATTAGTAAATCCATTTTTTCTCTAGCTTTCCAAACACAAAGTGAACGAATAGCAGGTATGATCTTTGCTGTGAATTTTATACTGGGCCTGTCATGGTGGAATGGTAGCCTGTGGCTTTTGCTGTAACAATACAAAATAACAGTAACCGGTTAAAATCTGACTTTATAGAGGAATTTTTGAGACATTTGCAGTCTGCGTGATTAAAACTCTCTTGCTAAAACTCTTAATTAGGACAAGAAGCTCGTAACTTTATATACGGCTGACCGTTGTTATTTTTGGCCCAAGACTACAAAAACTAGATTTCAGCCAAAAAAAAGTCTTACCTATTTAGAAACTTACAGCGAAAGCCACCATGCTTTCAAAACCAGCAAGCATCTTGTCCCTTCAGCATGAAAGGCCATTGAAGAACCTTCTTTTGGGTGCAGCTCCACAGCGTGCTGCGATTTCAGTGTCATTCTGCATGCAGCCTACATTGTTTTGACATCTGTGGGTGCAGCACTTACCCAAAAAATGTCTCGAGCACTCCAATTTTAGGAGACCTACATAATATAGCAGTTGGGGGAAGAAGGTGCTGCACATCTAAAAACAGTGCCTTTTGACTGTGGGCCAATTAATGGCGTTTGTTCAGAGAAATCATATATAGAAAAGGTTGATGAACAGCATTTTGTGAAAGTTCACCCTATTTTCACCTGGTTTGTTTGTCCAGATCATACTTGTGATTCTTTTAATAATTCTTTTGTACTTTCTGACACTCTGAATTGTGTGTATATGCGCATTTTGTGTATACTTTTTTCTCATGAAACACGAGAACTCACATGCTCTATTTGCTTAAATGCCTATTTTTAAATCCATAAATTAAATCCATAACTTTTTTGGAATAAACCTTGCAGACTTTAGCTACTTCAGTATGCCGGGAATGGTTAGTCTAAAGTTTTCTTCTCCATGTTGTTATTAACAGTCTTACCAGTGCTGTTCACTTAAATAATGCTCTATAGCATGTTGCGTTAGCTCTCTGAAGCATGTCTGAAAGATAACTAAGTCTTGAAGTTAAGTGCTGAAGCCTTCTAGAAAATTAGTCCTAGAAATGGGGTAAGAACTTTCTTCTAATCCAAGTTCTCGCAAGAGGTAGCTAGACGTACTTCCTGGTCATGCCGCTTTACCTGCTTCTGGCTCGATTTTCTCACGGTAAATGGTAAATTACAACGTTGGCCTTATTTTCCCGAGACTGCAAGTCTTGGCTGGAGGAGAGATCAGCTGATCTTCTTCCCTGGCTTGTGCGACAGGAACGTCCAGAGGTAGGAGCCTCCGCGTGCGGCTGCCTGCAACGGTGGTGTGAATTCAGTGACTCCTCTGCCCTTGCGAGGATGGAGTGAGCTCCTCAGCAAGCTGCCGCAGGAGGGGGGCTAGAAAAAATACACGGAGCCTGCTTAACCTCCTTCATAAATTAGCCTCAGTATCTATATTACCGTACTCCTCCAGGTACTTCTCTTGCATGGACATCATCATAGTTATGGCTTTTTATCCAAGATTGTCCCCTAAATGAAGTTTAAAATGTATCAGCAATCTAGTTACTGTCCATACAGGTGTTGTGAGGCAAATGTTTTTTCCCAGAAATGCTTCCCAAGGCAGCAAATGGTCTTAGTCGATGTACTGATGTGTCCAGCCCTTAGTCGAAGCTGGGTCCTACTGGGCAGCGCACAACACGTATAGACTTCCCCGCATTGTAAAGCTTTCAAGATAAATATTAAGCGTGGTACGAGGGAAGGCGCAGAGCTGTGAAGGAAAAACAAGTGCTCAAGACTGAACAGCAGGTCGGCGGCTGAGCCGAGGACGTAATTCCGTGCCGACGTGGCCCTGGCGACAGCCCTGTGTGCTGAGCCGCCCCGCCAGCATTGCATCGGGAGTTGTCCACGCGAAGAAGTGGTGTGTGTTGCTTTGAAGGAGGTTCTTTAGGGGGATAGCGGAAACGCGGTTAGTGTATTGCCACCAGTATGAGCAGCTTCTGTTCGTAAATCATTCATCGGGTAAGAAAAAGGCTCCGTTTTTGATGCAATATTTTCATAGGGAAAGAAAAAGGCTGTTGGGGCACATAGGACAAACTTCAGATGCAAGCTATTTCTACAGGGTAGTTTTGAAACAATTTAAACAGTCTTTACGTTAATTATGTTCTCTGGAGTTTGCTTTTACCTGAAGTGACTTTACACGACTCTGTAATAATGCGAGTTAGAGGTCTAATGCCATCGATGCAGAGCAGCTCCAGCTCCATCAGAATCATTGATGGGTTTGGGGTAGTTAGTGTGTCCAATAATTCGGAGTATATATTTCTTCTTGATCTTCCTATGCTCAGCAGTCATCTTAATGAAATCCAGGGCGCATTTGTAACAGGATACGTGTATCTTTAGTGGTACATCTAACTTGAAAAAAAAACCCTAGAGATCGTGGTTTAAATGCTTTCCTTTTAAAGATGCTGCTGTGTTTCCAATATAAAAAAGAAATCCTTGTATGATGCAGTCATACATGGCCTTACTGTAAAATTGACATGCTCTTAAATAATTTAAAAGGGGGATACTTTAATTTTGAAAAAGGATGCTGTAGGAAGGAGGTTAGAGGAAGCTTTTAGTCAGCTCTAAGGTTAGATTTATTGATCTAGTGATCAATCCCATTCTCTTTCCTGAATTTAAAGCTAATGGGAGACTGTGGTCAGAGATGAGTGGCTTTTAGTTAAGGTTTTTGACTCTTATAAATAATACAACAAATGTCCTAATAAGTAATAAGAAATAAGATACTCAGTCATTCTTTTTAAATAGAACAAATGTGGCAAACAAGACTCAGCTGTAATTTTTGAAGTCATTTATTAGACAAATTGCTCTTCTCTACTTCTTTTACAAGAAAGACATAAACCATTATATTATTTATTCATGAATCATAGCCATTAAGATGATAAATCAAATTATCAGCTTCCTGTCTCTCTTCAGTTTTAATCATTTTTTATAGTTCATGTAATATAAAGACAGCTTCCTTCCTATGAAACAAGAGACCTTCAGAGACCTTTTTATTGTAAACGTACATTTCCTTCCCATTTTTAAGTATATCCTAGTGATTTTCTCTGTCAGTTTTATCTGTAATAAAAATCCAATAAGGAACTTGTACCTTGATTCAATATAGCAAAGTTAGCTACAAAGTAGGTGATTTTTGTTAACCTCTGAAATATGTAGTACTGGAAAATGCCGATAAAAGATGTTTTCTCCAGCCCTAAACGTGTGCACAGCAATATCAAGTTTAGTAGAGAGTAATTTTGACATGAGCTCACATATTAATGGTAAGGGCTTTCTGAAATGTTTTATTATGAGCTCTGCAGTGGTATCACCTTTTTTATATACTGAAGCTTGCTATACACACACTTCTGGTATGTTTTTGCCCCTTCCCATAAGGCGGGAGCGGTAATGTTGTTCTGTACAAGCGAACGTCGTTTCGCACACCCTTTCCGTGCTTGCTTTCCATCTGCATCCGTCCGCTTGGTCCAGCGTCTAAAACCGGGATCCGCAGCGGTAGGACGAGATGCACATGACGTGGTGTGGGTGGAGCAGTCGTCCATTCAGAAATAAATGTGCATCGATTTCCATTTGAAACAGTGGCAGCTAACTGGTTTTTAAACTCGATTGCCCATGTTAAATAGAGGCTCCGGAAGCGCAGATGAGGTCAGAGTTACCAAGGCTGTAAGAAGAGCCTCTAGATCATTAGAAACGTTCATCCATGCTACAGTGTAAAAATCAATACTTGTTTACTCAACTTTATGAATAATAGAGTTTTGAACGTAAATATATAATTTATACATATAAAATCTATAGTATGTGGATGGAGCAAGTTGCAATAACTTCCCCACTCCCTATACCCATTTTAATAATCCCCTGGGTGTGTGGGTGTGATACAGTATCTGACCAAGCCATGTCCTCAACCCAGCCTCCCCACAGGCCGGTCACTGTGAATCCCTTCGTGCAGGGATCCCAAGAATTTCCTTGCACGAATATTCACATTATTTTATTACCGAGGAGGATCTCTTGAGTGGTCTGTGGTTGGGACTAGTCAGAGGGACACCTGGATCAAAAAGCATAGCTCCTGTTGTTGCCATTACATATCGGCAGTATAATTAAAAATTATAGCAGGTTTATTAGCCCATTGAGGAAGTCTGGCCACTGTAGAGGGCCAAAGGCATGCTTAGCAATGTGCAGCATCTCTTTGCCTTTAAAAGAAGCAGAAGCAAGTATTTTAAATCTAATTTCTCTCCTTTTTTTTTTTTTTTTTTTGACAAAGCAGCTGCTCCCTCCCTGTCCCCTGCCCTAAACATAGCCTGATGTCAAGGATTTCTCAATATCACAAGAGCACAGGACCTCTGGAGGGTGATTCAGAGGCATTGGCTAAAATGTAAGTACTGTGAATTGCCCTTTTGAGCAAGAATCCCTCTCCGTACGGGCTATTGGGGCAGTCTAGCAAAACTAGTTTCCCCCTGCTAAGGCTGGCCCTCGCGAACACCCCTGCCTCTGCCCCCATGCCACCAGCACCGAGACGTGACGGCGGTGGTCTTCCAGGGCAGCTGCCGTGCGGGCAGCACCATCTCAGCTTTCCCACCGTGGCGATGCTGCCCTCTTGCAAAGAGGATGCCTTTTAAAATCAGCAGACCTTTGGCTCCTTGTCTTCTTCATTATGCTTGTGTGGCTCTTTTATACCAAAATGATGCTGCAGGAAAAACTCCGGGCTCGCGTTACCTACTGTAATGCACCAGCATGAAGCCGTTGCTGGGAAGTACCAACCGGAGAAGGATTTGAATCCAGCCCAGAGGTAGGAGGCCTTATGGGCTATCTGGGACCTGTTCCATCTTGTTTTCCTTCCTTTCTCTCTTTTTAATTCCTTTTGGGGGCTGGAATTCTTAGTCGCTTCTTAAGTCTTATTTTCGGACACTAGTAAAGAAAATCTCTGAGTTTGTTTCAGTGGAGCAGGTTCATTGCCAAGCCTTTTTTTTATGCGTGTCAGACGGAATACACCACAATCCACTGCTTGTGCTAACCTGGGGTATTTTTTAAGAAGCTGGATTTTGTCCTTTGTAGCAGTTATGTGGTTGTATTTCTAGGTCAGGTCTTTATGTGTAGTCACATGAGGTTACAAGTTGGACAAAACACCCAGTAAGGGGCTTGATGCTTGATGCTGTTATGAATAGAAAGTTGTCTTATCAAATTTTGGTTCCAATTAAAAAAAAATGGATTAGCTCTTAGGCTGAGACCTTCAGTGTTATTTTTAGTCTACAACTAATGAACCCCTGAAAATAGAGTGTATAATGAAAATACGGTGATTGGTTCTGCTGGGATGGTTGGGAAAATACATTAGCAGATCAGAAAGGGCAATAAATCTTCTGTCACAACCTTCCTCATTAAACTAGATAATTTGAAATTGCCTCTAGTGTATTAAACAGTTCATTATTTTGTAGGGGAGCAACACACAAGACAAAAGAGTAGTGTTCCTTTAATTGATATTCAAAGCCTGAAAAAATTGATCAAGCAAATTTAGTTAGGAAAAATCAATCTGAGCACTGGCTGCATTACTATACAACTTGTTCAGAGCCATCCAAAACTTCATGTCTCTAACTTAAGGGAGAAGTCCCTAGAAAATATATCTCTGCGGGGGGCGGGGAGAGGAAGGAATAGCTCTGCTAAATTTGATATAATATTTGTCTCCACCAATGCTGTTGCAGAACTAGATACTTTCAGGTTTGTGGATATTTTTCTGATTATTTTAGCACATTATACAAGAATAGCTCAAAAAACTTAACTTCTTTATGTTATCAGGAATTTAGCGTTGATTGCAGAGGCAGCTGATACTTCAGAGAAGCGACAGATGCCTTCAGCCCAAAGGGAAGGGTGCCTGTGCAGGAATACAAACCATAACCTCAACAGCAACTTGCAGCAATAGGGGGGAATTTGGGGTGATAGCTGAACAGAGGCAGGAATCCTGTTCCAGGGCACAACAGGGACTTTCCTCTGTGTGGCTGTGTGTGACTGCTCTTCAGTAAGGACGGGAAATCTCCACCCTCATGTTCTTGGCAAGGAATATTGCTGTGTAACTCTCCAGCCTTCACAGCAATTCCTCACCTTTCAGCAAGCTTTCAACCTGGCAGGCTGGAGGCCAAGGGCCAGGCTTTTCTTTTCCATATCCTTACAGCAAAAATGCTGGCATTAGACTAGAGGCTGGCTGAGATCTAGCCGCCACCAAGATAACATAGGGTTGATGAGTGGGACGTTCTTCTGTCATTTTTATGCTCCTTCATTTTTATACTCTGAGAGCCAAATTATATCTTGGTGTGATGCTGCTGCTTCAGTATCCTTGTACATGGGTAATCTTGGTCCTGAGTCCAAAGAGAGGGCAAACGTGAAGGGGAAATATGAGAATATTTTAGTGGGCAAGGTACTTTCAGTGGTGGCACCGAGTGGGACTGGGTGAATTTAAATAGGCCAGTTAGAGGAGGGACTAGCCATCAGCTCTTGCTAAGGTAGCTGGCTTCCTTGCTTCCCCTTTCCTTACAGGGAAACTCAGCACTAGCCTTTAGTCTCTTCTAAGTCTTTTTCTGTTGATTTACTAAGAACACATCCATTGATTAACATAAGCCAAAAAGCCATTAGCTTTTTAAGCAAATGCCTCTTCCTTAGTCCTCCTCTTCTCCAAGCAAGACCAGAAAAAAAAAATCAGCTCTCATGCCCTTCCCTTCAAACCCTCTGACATGAGCAATGCTTCCCTTCTGCCGGATATTCCCTCCCGACAGGGTCTTCTACCAGCACAGGTAAGAGCTCGGCACACATTACCTGAGTGGGTGGCAGATTCTTGGCTAGACAAAAGACTAGCCAAGGAATAAAGGATCCTTTCTTTTACATGAGCCACGGCGGTGCGCTTAATACTTTGATATTGTTCTTCATTTAAGAGCAAAAGCAGGAAGCGGATAATCCCTTGCCAGATCTGCTGTGCTCCTTTATTTTGATTCCAGGCAGACAGGAGTTTTCACGGGGAAGGGAAAGAGAAGGATGGAGGAGACCTAAAGGGAAGCAAGGGGAAGGCAGGGAGACCGGGGGACCTGAGTCACCTGTTTCCAAGCCAATAGTTGTGCCCCTGCTCTTTAATGTACTGTCATTCCTCCCGCAGCTGTATTCTGAATTTCTTCAACTCCTACACACTGTAACCAAATAGCATTCTAGAAAGCACAGTTTGGAACTCCATTTATTGGTGTTTGGCCAGGCTAGGGTATAAATTATGCCAGATAAATTCATGTAACCCTTTATGATCCAAAAAAGCAGAACATGAGTATGGCCATACCAGACTCGGCCAAAAGTCCATCTAGGCAAGTACCCTGTCTCCAACAGTGGCCGCAAGTAAATGCTTAAGGAAGCGTGAGCTCAGACAGTGGCCAGCCCAGTTGAGCAATGTGTACTTCACTGGTTTTTTAAATCAAAATAAACACAATTAATAATAACTTTATAAAGCTTTTCTGAATGACATGCTAAATGGCTGTATGCTGATGTTTTTACAATCTAAATATGATAGCATTGCTCAGTTTCTAAGAGTAGGGAGATCCACTGCAAACGACTGACCTTGCAAGTCGGTGAATGAATAAGATTAGATCTCTACAAATATATACTTAATTAATTTGTCCATTACCATTTATTATTAATTGCTGAAGAAAATACATTTTAGCAGGCATGTAAAGCATATTTTGTCTAAAAGAAGAGTAATTTTCAGCGGTATGAGACACAGCTATGATGCTGGCTGAGAGGGAAAGGAAAGAGTCCATTCATTTTTACTGCACTTCGGCAGAATGGTTTTGGAGCCTGATCCCGGAATCCTCACTACCTATTTGTTCTTTGAAATGATTTGTGTGATTAGGAGCTATTCATATGTTTAAATAGCATTGTGCTTGTTTTCTTACCGCCTTTCATTAAACCTGAGCTTCAAATAGTGGAGTTAGGGGAAGGCCTCCTGTTTAGGGAGTTGGTTCTTTCTGCTATTTTGGCAGCACATTTTGTTGTTTTTTCAGAGTGTGTTTAGCTAAAGTAGTGCTGAGGAAGGGAGTGTGACATGTTCCCGAACGAGACTGGTTTTCTCAGGTCGGCAACCGGCCTGGACTCTGCGGTTCTGGGCTGAAATATTACTGAGGAAGTGTTATTCATATTCGTTATTTGTATTGCAACAGTAGCTCGACGCTGCTATCTCATTCCTTGAGACACTCAAAACTAAAACAAGGAGATGCTCCTTGTCCTGAAGAATTTCAAATCTAAGCATAAAACGGAAAACAATATGTTAGTGCAACGAAGAGGGGGAAGGGGATTCTGCAGTGCTTGTATCAACCAAGTCTGGGGCAGCAATCATGGGATGTGGAGTCAAAGGATGGGAATTTCCCGGAGGAGGAGAAAGAGCTCCTGCCAAGCTGAGCAAAGGCAACACGGGATCTGGGAAAGCAGGCAGCTGCAGCAGGGAGTGGAGTTTGCTGGAGGCAGTTTTTATGTGCCCATTCTGCTAACCTGCCTCTGGCACAGCCCTGGGGAGCACGAAATAACAAGGCAATTATGTCCTCGGATTCCTGTGATATTGTTAGAGTCAAGCGCAGAATGTTTTGCAATGTACTTTATCACAATAGTCAGTTCCTTTCCTTTCTAAAATGATTGTATATCAGGAATATTTCTGCTAATTAATTAGAATGTATTCACCCCTGGGTGGGGAAAAAAGCTTACCCTGGCAATTCTAAATCTGTCTTTTCAGACAATATTACAAACACTTACAGGGAGGAGTAGCTCTTACCCCAGGCAGAGAGAACTGAGATAGCGTGTAATGTTCACAGATACAGCCCGTAGCTATAAGATTCCCGTGCAGCAGTGGGAACAGCAGCCTGGCTGCTACGAGAACGCTGGATTCAAATCTACTCTGAGCTTTTGTGACTGTAGGGAGGTCGCTTGCTTTCTCTGGACTTTCAAACCAGCCAGCTGGACTACTAGGCAAACTACGAAAGCCTGGCTTTGCTAAACCACGACTGAACACCTCGAGCAGGATTTTAAGATCTTTGGAGAAGTAGGTCGATACAATGGTGAAGATTAATGTAGCGAACGATGAGGCATATGAATTAAGTGGTACTGCCTGCTCACCCATTAAGGTGAGGAGCGTATTTAGCGGTTCAGATGTTTGACTTTCAAGAAGAAAATCCAGTGCTGGATTAACAATTTTTTGCTATTCTTGCCTTGAGCTCCTGCTTCAGTGGGAACTATACAGCATAATTTATAAGACAAACCTGTCTCCAGACTCAACTGGGCTGATACCTTCTCATCTCAAACCTAATACAAAAAGCCCGGAAATGAATAAGGAAACTTTGGATCAGGTTTACTCCAAACCTTCCGTTATCCTACTTCCAATTTATCCCTGAAATGTCTGTAATTCTCCCCAGGGAGACTTTCTAGTATTCAAAAAGCTACTACTCTGCATAATTTCTTCCTATTTTCATAAAAGAGAAGAAAGGTGAACATTATACTAATTGTCTCAAAAGTCCAAAGAATAAAGATTTTCATGGAATTTTCTGAATTTATTATCATTGCTGAGAATGTGACTAGAAAACACCCCAAGGTTAAAATGTTCAAATGTTTGTGTTTTTTCTTTTTTTAATGACTCTTACTTGAAATGATCCTGACTTCAGTTAATTGTATCACTTTAAAGGACATTAAAAATATTTAAGTCTGCCTTACTTATTTATAGGATTCATTCATACTTTGGTGACTATTGACTTGGCAAATGCATTTGACCTAAAATATCACTGAAGAAGTGTATTTGTGGTATGTTTGTTAGTTAAGAATTCTTTCCCAGGCTAATCTGTTTTCCGGCTGTACTCTTCCAGTAGGCTGATGGAAAAATAAGACCCAAAGAAGGAAGTGGATTCTTAATAGCGGTCATGAAAACTGCTTTATTCTCATGGCATTAGCAACTAAAAGACACCAATTCAACAAAGCACTTAAACTATTTGCTGAATCAGGGCCTGAAAGCTGAAGAGGAGGAGGAATGACATGGGTGTTATTCCCACAGATTTTCTCAAAACACTCAGTGAATATTAGCTGATGTGACAAGATTTTACCTTACTGCAGTTGCAGAGGATGCAGTTTGTGCTCTTTTGATGGGGTTTTAGGTAGTTCAAAACTGACAATGCAATTGCAGCCATCAAGTTCCTGCCTTAAACAGGGAAGGAAAAGGTAGGATTCAAAACCCTAGTCTTTTTTCTACACCGCTTTTTTTCTCCTAACTCCATCCTGTGCATTTTTCCTAGTAAATCTCATACTCCTTTCTCTCTAGGCCATTGCCATCAGGGACACGTTCAGGTGACTGTTGGAAAAAGCTAAAAAACCAAAGCAGGGCAAAACAACTCTTACCAGGATAGCTTTCTTGGTAGCCGTGATATGATGGCGGAGGGACCATTTCCCTGCCGTGGGCCTAGCATAGCCCTGCTGTGATGAGCAGTACTAATGGAGAGCAAGAACGGACTATGCTCCCTATGTGAACCACGCACCTGGTAAGTGTCCATCCTGGTTCAGTGTAGAAACGATGGGGAAAATACCTCAACCCTGAGAGATTACTAAAACTACTGAAATTAGTAGATGAACATCAATATGGTCTACGTCTGGAGGACACTGGGTCAGATGGTTGGCTCCTGTTCAGGGGCTATGAAACACAAAGGAACCTCACAGATACGTCAGTAAGCAAGTGCCCACCAGAGCCAGCTTCTCTACTAAACCTCACAGAAACAAAAAATGAAGCTTAATCCACACTGCCTGGCCAAGACAGACTGCTTTGTCCAACACCTGGATCGGAGGTAGGTGCAACCCTTTCCACACACCACTTTATACTGAATACTCATATTAATAATTCATCACGTGACTTTCAGTAGCACCTTTGTTGTAGCAGTAACCTACAGATCCTTCGCAAGCCCAAATGATCCTTGTATGCATCATCCCCTGAATTACTGCAAGCTATTTGACTGCAAATGTGTTCTCTGGCACCAATCAGTGGATCACTGACCTTAACAGTATGGCTACACCGTCAATATACATCTGAAGTAGAGACATGAGCAACTTGGTATTGAGCAATTAATTTCACACGTAAAAATGCATACATCAATGGCTGTGCGAAGCAGAGATCTCAAAGGCCCTCAGAGGGTTTGTAGAGGAAATATAGCTTGCCTGATAGAGAGAAAAAGTGCCTGAGTGCAGAGGCTCTCTGTACTCAGGTGTTGTGGATGAACAAATAGATCCCAACTACTTTGCACAAAAAGATAAAATGAGGCACAAAACCATGGCCACAAATGGAGTCACAGGGAAACGATGAAAAACCGACTGACGGAGATTTAAGAATCCCTGCACATTCCTCCTGCTCTGAGCTGCTCATATGACCATAAAAATAACCAGCAAACATCCTCTAGAATATATGATACCTTCAAATAGGACTGGCCCTACCTTCTATGGGTTTGTAGCTATTGAAGGTGATCTGTGTCATATACAGATGTAATGTCGTGTCCAGGAAAACCCCAGATTGCCAACTGAGGATAGGAGACTTTGCAGGAGGAGGAACATTCTATATTTCCATTCTCCCTTCTTTTCCTAAGTAGCTCGTGCTGCCCGCAGTCGGATGGGGCACTAGGCTAGCTGGACCTCTGCTCTGTCCCACTATGACTACTCTAGGCTTTTCCACCAGCAACGTGTGTTTGTGTATGTGTAGGCACGTGCATGTGCCTATATCCATTAGAGAATCAGGGCTATGGGAAAAGTCGACTCTACCCTTAGTGCTGGGCCAAAGCTTTTAAGATTCAGTTACTCCTTACCTCTCCCTTCTCCTTTCCAAAAAAAGCTTGATTTATAATTACAAGACTGGAATAAAATAAAATTGGGGGGTTAGGGGCTTTTATTTTCCTTTTGTTTTTTGAGCATTTAAAAAAAGAAATTTTCGAGCTTGTCTCTGCAGCAGTGAGCACTTGAAAACGCGGTCCCTTAGAGAATTAAGGGCTATAATTTCATATTGTCATCTGACTGTAGAAGCTGTGGCTGTAAGCCAAACAGTAAATGTCACAAAACTCATTGAGAGACTGAGGATTGCAATGCTAGACCAGGAACCAAAGTCTGTGATTGTCTGGACAGGCAGAGGAAGGGGGAAGGGAAGACTCGAAGGAGGATTGATAGAGGTTCAGATCCCTAAGGAAGGCAGAGGAAGTGCGGGTCTGTCTTTGGGACTTTGGGAGAAGGTGGGCACTTCTCTGGGAGGACACACAACTAAGAGCAAACGTGCTTAAAGTCCCCCGGCTACCAGTGCTGTATGGTGGTGTGTGCAGGAGGCCAAAGCGACAGGAGCTACAGGCAACTCAAAGGGATGAAGTGGGGCGTTGACACGAGAGTGAAAATCATTTGCTAAAGTTCTTTTTTAGTCACACTTTAATTTTTTAGTACTTTTTTTAAAATTCCTTTTAGGAAATGGAAGATAACAAGCCAGATAGGTGGGTTTCATTGGTGTCACATAGGGAGGAATCTCCTAATTTTTATTCACTAAAGAACAACAAAAAGTGGAAAAAAGCTGTCGTTACTGCTGCCAGATATAATCACTAGCTCAAAAATCTGAAAACAAACTCATGCAGTAGCTCGACACATAATCAAGGCTCTACATATCCACCACTGCGGAAAGAAAATATACCAAAAAAATTCACTCCTTGTCGCAGAAAAACCTGTGCGTTAGTACCTAAGTGACTGTCAAAGTGTCTTTAATGACAGTTCACCTGTTCGTAATTGCACAACAAGCAGATAGCAATGCTTCCTTTCCAGCTAAATCTAGTTTATCTCATCTTCTCAGTAGGGTACATTTGCCATCCCAATGCACTTTGAACCAGTTTTATGATTTTATCTTCATGGCAACAAGCCTCTGCCTTGACAAAGAGCACTTATTAACTAGAGACAGCGTCATTTTCAAAGTGATTTATTTTATGAGGGTTTTGAAATAAATTATCAGTCGGTGATTGGCCATAGGGGAAAAGCATATAAAAGCTTACCACATGCATTGAACATACCATCTGGTAGCCTTTAAAATCTAGCTTCAGGGTGGCTCAGCTAATTCTTCAGAGTGCATGATGTTCACAGTGCACAGTGAAGCATGAATACAAAAGTGGAGTGACATAACCCACTGAGAAACAGCATTGTAACTGTAACTTCTTATCTTATAACTTACTGGTCTAGCCCACCATCAAAGGCTGGCATTTCCTTAACTAAAGCTGATTTTGCATTCCATAACTTGAATCTTGTTAAAAAAAAAAAAAAAATGAATCCTTTTTATTTTCTGGCCTGGTTCATTATAAAAGGGATGCCTCCGCTATGTTTTGGATTTCCTCATCCTGACCAGCTGATGTAAAAGCAGGAGGTACAAAACCCATACTGTTATTGTTCCTCTGGATATCTTGTTTGTGGTATGCACAGCCTTCTGGGTGTGATAAAGTTTCCTGACTCTGATGTTTGTCACATTTCAAGAGCTCCATTATTATCCCTGAAAAACACTAAATATGTCTTGTTGGGAAGCCAGGAACTGAAATACAATGATATACAACCGAAAATCCAATAGGAAAGATACAAACTATGCTCCCATATTCCCAGCAACATTAAGGTATATCCTTCAACAGTGTACTCATGTATGGTCATGATATTGCTTAAAATGCGTATTTCAAAGCCTACTTTAAGTGTTGGCTATTAGTCTTTTCCTCCCAGATTCAGAAAGGCTAAGGCAGACATTTATAGCCAGTTTTGCCATTAAAAGACAGGAGAGATGTCAACAAACTACAGGGAGCTCCAAGGAGGGCCACTGATGTGACCACATGACATACGAAAAGAGGCTGAGGAGTTTGGCTTTTTTAGCTAGGAGAAGAGAAGGGGAGGATGGATCTAATTGCTGTTTCCAGCTGCCTAGAGGGTGTTGTAAAGCACACAGATGCTTCTCAGAGGGACACAGCAAAAGGACAGGCAGCAACAGTCACAAGCTGCAGCAGGCAAGTCTGACTAGATACAAGGAATAAATGCTTCACAACCATAGTACTGAAGTACTGGGCTGCTCGTCCAGAGATGTTGTGCAATTCCCATCTTTGGAGATACTCAAAATTCAACTGGACAAGGTTCAAAGCTAGCCCTGTTCAGAGCGGGAGATTGGACCAGAGGTCCTTTCCAACCCAAATATTTATATGACTCTAAAGAAAAACAAAAGTTGCATATACTTGCAATGTCCTGCAGTGTGGACTTGTGATAAACAACTGCCTTGTTTATTATTACATGTAACCGCCTTTCTGAATAATTTAAATAGCACCACCGCAGGTCCTATCATGGAGGCACAGAAAATAATGCCTCTTACTAACTGGGAGCCAAGCTGCTTCCATGCAGTTTCCATCGGCTTCCTTGAGAGCTGCATGCCAGCTCTAAATTTGCTATTTCAACCCTTTTTTTCCATTACTTATTGAGAATGAAGAAGTGTTTTCCAACAGCATGTGTCCAGGGCCAGGTGCTAGGATCCCCGAATTCTTTGGCTTGCACCGATCGGATCAACTGCACACAAATCACATGAAGCTGCATTTGCACCTCTTTTCACACCCTTCGGTGTATACATGCATGCAGATAAAGCGGCACATTTGCCCAAGCAAGCAGAAATCTGCGTACACAAACAAATATTTGTACGAAAGCACACAACCCTTTCTGTATTGGCAGAAAGGGAAAAACATTTATTACGGGTCAGATAGTCTTAACAGCAAGGTTGGCTGGCAAGGTTATTGATTAAAAGTGCTATCGATGTCCCTGCTTGATATGTGAGGTGAGGCATCATAACCTGCCTCAGCTGCATGTGTGCTTGTTAATTAAGACTTCTAATGACCGGACCGTGCAGGAGGAAGCAGCATGGGGGGCACCTGCTGCCGCTGCGGTGCAATGGCAGTCGAGGGCCCTGCAGCAGCCATCCGAGATGGGCGGAAGATGGATTTTGCTGTTATTTGCTTTTTTTTCCAAGCAAGGCCAAGCTACCAGCGGTGTTTCTACAAGGACCGTCAATGATCGCCGTACTGGCTGCGTACTTGAAAAGGCGATTGCGAAAGAGCTGTGAAGTCAGCCCAAATTTTCCACGGGATTTAATTATATTCTGAGTGAGTGGATTAACTGGATTCTGAGTGAGTGCATTCACACCATCATGGGACTGGGTCTGTAGCAAATTGTTTAGGCAGTATGATTTACGCAGATAAACCGCATCAGTAAAAATATTTGTGTTTTCCTGCCTGTCGTGGCGTCCGTAACGCTTGGGGCCTGCTGCTGCTCACGGTTTTTCCCTTCCAAAGCAGGCAGGATAACGACGCTGAAAAGCGTGTCATAGTTTGGAGGGGCAGGGCAGGAAAATGAGGGTATATGAGTCGTCATTACTGCGACGGTCAGAGGGCAGGAGAGGAGAAAGGTAGGGAGGGAGAGGTAGCATCTTTTATTAGAAAACCTGGAAAACCTGCCAAGTTTTCAGCTGCACAAACCATCCTTCAGGTCCAAACGGTCAACGCTAAAATTGGGCATTTTGGGGAGCCCCGCCATGTAACTCCGAATAACATTAGGTGGGATTCTGCGCCCGCTGGGGGAAGATCAGATCGCTAAGAGTGCGGAGAGAGAGGAGTCACTCTCCTCTCCTCTAAGTGGAAGCACCCCTGGCGGCAGGCAGAAATCGGTTTTGTGAGGTTTTCCCGATTCTCGGTATTCTGTGGCAGAGCCTGGGGGCGGCGGCCGTTGGGGGCGGCGGCCGCTGGGGGCGGCGGCCGTTGGGGGCGGCGGCCGTTGGGGGCGGCGGCCGTTGGGGGCGGGGCGGGGC
>PTFA01000149.1:1599942-1618790 GCA_003342895.1 Casuarius casuarius | reverse complement strand
GGGGCTAAGGGCATACGTGACCTTCCGGCAGGGGGAAGGGAGGGTGCGGGTTGGGTAGTGGGGTGCGTGACGCAGATTCCGCTTCCGCCTGGGCGTCGGGGTGGCGGTGCTGCTGCCGGGCCGGCTGCTGCGGGCCTGCGTCCCCGCCGCGCTCCTCCCTCCGTCCGTCCCTCACAGGTAGCGGCGGCGCCTCCCGCCGGGCCTGGGCCCGGCCCCGGCCCTAAGCGAGCGGGGAGGGGGGGCTCCATCCCTGCGGCTCCCGCCCCGCCGCATCCCCAGGGAGGGAGGGAGGGAGGGCGGGCGGTGCCGCGGCGCAGCGGCCCTCGGGCCCTGCCCGGCGGCGCGGGGAGGGGGCGGCCGGGGGGAAGTGGCTTCGCGGCAGCGGCGCCCGCTGGGCTCTCCTCCCCCGCGGGAGGGGCGCAGCCGGCTCCTGGTGGCCGCCGGGGCTTGGCGGTTTTGCGGGGATGGGAGGACAAATGCCCCTGAAGCGGTTTCTGATTTACTGTGTAATGGTGGTGTTGGCTGTGTCGTCACTGGGTAAAATGTGCTAATTCTCATTTGTGGTACATCTGTGAATGACTACCTGAGTGTAGGTGCATGATGTAATCCTCCTCGCTGGAGAAGATCTTGGTTAAGGCACTTTCCATCGTTCATGGCACATTTATTTTAGGAAATGCAGGATGTTTTTAAGGTAGCTGAGGAAGGTAGTGCTGTGTTGTGCCAAAGAACATGTTGCAAGGTAGGAGAACTGTTTAACTGACAGGTTTTGTCTGTGAGAGAACTCATTGTTTCTAGTGGATTTTCATGGAAAGCAGCGTTGATCTGATGCTATTCAACCTTATTGTCAGTGGATGTGAGAACAAAGGTTGTTGCAACTTAAAAAAACAGAAAACAAAAAACTACAATCCCAAGAACTGCAGATGATGCCAAGATGTGTGGTAAATATCAGGCCAATCCTGGAAAGCGTTAAGTTCATTCAAACGAAGTGCATCTTAACAGTGCCAAAGCAAGATGGAAAAGGTACAGCCTCACTCCGTAGATGTGGCTGGTATCTTGAGAAAGAGTTATCCTGGCCAAGAAGCTCTGTAAGGGAGTAGAAGGGTGCCTGTTCTTGTTTGTCGCTGTTGAGACTAGGACTGGAACCTGGCATGCAATTTTGGCGCTGTTATGTTTTTAAAACGCACGATTGGAGAGGCTGTGAAATAGTTGCCCTCAGGGTCAGTCCGCCTAATTTGTCCACCCCTCAAAAATTAAACTTTTAATTGCTTAGTACGTAGCTTCTGTTGGAGGACAACATAGGTATTATTCTTTAAATAGCTCTTGCAGCTAGTTCAGGAAGGCTTCTGAAGATTTGGTAATTGGAAGCTAAAGCTAGAAATGAGACATAAGGCACACTTTTAAAAATGAGGATAACATGAAAATGGACTCTGTGGCTTTGAAAGGAAGTTTAGATGCAGTTATATGGAAGATGTCTTAATTATTGTGGGCTGCTATTGTGGGCTACGCGTCTTTTGCAAGACTCGCAGTGTGGGAGTGGTGTGGACAGGAGAAAGGTTTGCTGGTGGAAACTCGCTGGTCTCCATTGGTTTTGTGCCACAGCTGGTGGACAAGCAAGCAACCTCAGAAGTGATACATATTTCACAGTTTTGGGTCACCACATCACAAACAGATGGCCCATTTGAAGTGATTAGGTCCAGTCTGGGAAGTAGCTGTGAAACTGAGTGGCCTGTCATACATGAAAAGCTGAAACAGATTATAATTCCTTCTGGCTTTAAATTTTGCAGCTCTTAACCATTTAAGACCTCTGTTTTGAAGAGTTATTTTTCTTGTAGCTGATAATCTGTAGCGAATGCACTGACATGCATCACTCTCTGTTGTCATTCTTAATTAAGTCTGTCTTGAAAATGATATGAAAACTGAAACCTACTCCTGCCCTTCTTTCAGTCAAAGCAGGCCTGTGAAGGGGCAAAGAGATCATCACATCTAAAATAGCTACTAATGATCTGATGACTGCTTTTTATTTCCCATCTGTGTATCAGTTGTGTTTATTCTCCAGATGAATAACTATGCAGGCCAGACTAAATGATCATGCAGTGCACAAGAGCGTCAACCTGGCTTCCAAGAAGGCATTAAAGATAGGGAAGGAGAGCAAAAACATGTTGGTGCTTAATGACTGTAGACAGAAGCTGCAGAAATTTGCATATTTTGGAAAACACTTAGAAGCTGTCAAAGATTTGGTCTCTTTTCCATTTTATCAGTATAGCTATGTTGGTAGTTATATTTATGTGGGCAGAAATCTTGTTGTAGATGAGGTTATGCTGGTGGGGAATTAGTCATGTTACAGTAACAAAAGAACCTTTTCTCTGATAGAGGCATGCCACCCAGTGGAAATGCAGCTTATATCAGCGGAGCTGTTGCATTTAGAAAGCATTTTCCTGTACTTGAAAGATGATCTTGTAGACAGGAACTAAATCTGGCACATCAAGTGTTCAAAAAATGTCATGCAATTCAAAAAACCATGAAAGCAGTTGATGCGTAGTTTTGGGTATCTTTAGGAAAAATAAAAGTTTTAAATGGTTCATTTTAACTGTGGTTGCTAGAGCTTGATGATGAATAAAAGCCAGGGAGGGCATGAGCATGGAGAAAATGTTACTACATCCATCAGTTTTTGTTGGGTTGGACATGATCAGAGAAGCGCTTATAGCTTAAAAAGCATTGAACTGTTTTATTTTGGAAACTGAAGGGTTTAGCCTGCTGCATGTAGCACCACGCTTCCAGAAACAGGGTTTTCACAGACCTCTCTGGAAATCACTGTGTATTTCAGTTGGCCTTGAATGCTGTTGGTAGAATTGGAGATCATCAATTCTATATAGCAGGGCTTCTCAACCTTTCTGCAGTGTGGATCCCAACAGGCTTACTTGTCTTAGCTACCTGTTGTTAATTAATTCTCATGAGACGTTCCCAGGTATCCAGGAGTTGATGGACTCTTGTCCAAAGCTTGTGCTATATATTGGTTCTAGGTAGATACAGTAGAAGTCTGTGCGTTAGCCCTCTCATCACTCTTCAAGATAATGGATGAGAAAGATTTTGCTCCTAGATGCTTTTTTTCAAAAACATTGGCCATCTCTCTCTATCTCACTTCAGCTTGACTTTTCTGGCTATATGTGTTCTCAGAGGTGGCTGAGAAATGGTGGCCCTGAACAGCTGCTCCGGAGCTGGCAGGCTCTGTGCTTCTGGAAAGCGGAGGATGTTTCCAGGCCTTCAGAAAACAAAGGAAATCTTATCTTGCAGCAAAGTGGATGGAAGCAGGACTTCAGTTTTAAGGCTGCCAGTATTGTAATCTTTCAATTCCCTGCTGAGTTGTTTAAGCTGCTGTACCCTTTTTCCACTCACCGCTCTTCACCACTGCCACCCCCAATCTCCAGGAAAGAATAATTTGAAATAGAATTTAGATGTAGCAATGTAAGGTTACATGAATTGGCTGTTTTCTGCACATATTAGTGCTTTTGAGATGCTCTTCGAGAAGAGTGTACAGGAAAAATTAGAGAGAAAATGAAAATCTATTTATATTAACTCTGTCTTCTATTAAAAAAAAAAATAAATAAATAAAGTCAACACACCATTGGCTGCATTGTCCTGTGATTTTTGAGCCCCTGCATGACTGGAGGGCTTTAAAGTAGAATTATTTGGAGGTCTTTTATCTGACAGTATCCCCAGTGAGTCTCTGAGCGTGTAAATACCTGGACAGTACTCTTGTGTGTGATATTTTTGTAGGATTTTGGTTGAAATTCTTTATATCAGTGCTTAGCAATTTGAGTGGCATATGGATTTTAGATTTAAGTACAAATTAGTTGTTCTGGTGCCTTAATGCATCTAACACTACATTAAATTTTCTTATGAAATGAAGATGGCAGTGCGTAGATTAAATGTTAAATGTATGTTAAAAAACGTCCTCGAAGTAGGCCATCCTGTCTGTTAGAGGATCCTTGACATGCTTGGCATCGACTCAGTTATGCCAAATGTTGCTCTAGTCTGCTTGCCAAATTGAAAAGGAACTAAACCTCATTACAGGCTATGCTTAGCTACACTTTTTTCCCAATATTGTCATGCAACAGAATTGTTTCCATAATTTTCATGGCGAAGAAATATTTTGAACTTATCTGTTGACAAATATCAGGGATATTTGTCGATGTTTTGTAAGCAGGCCTGTTTAAACCATATTATCCACCACTTTGACCTGAATTTACTACTCTCTCACTTCAGTGACGGATCATGGGATTTTTCTTCTGAGCTCTCCTTTAGATTTGTCTCTTTTCTTCTTTCTCTCCCTTGCAGCATATGTTTTAACTTCTTCTATGGGCGTTTTTCAGTCTCCTGTAGATCTGTTTTCTTTGTTTGGTCTTACCCATGCCTTCTCTTCGTCTCCTTCTGCGTAAAGAAAGGATGGTTCTCTTTGCCTGTTTTGGTGTTGCTTTTTGCTAACTGTTTTTTTGCATGAGAATAAGTCTACATGCACGTTTATGTAAAGCTTTTTATAATTGTCTCTATATTAATGATTCTTATATTTTTGTTGTTTATATCAAATAGCTTCTGTGTTTGTATAAGTGAATTGAACTACAATGCCACTAAAAAGCAAGGACTCAACTTCTGATCAATATTGAGCATGGTTCATTTCAGAAACTAATGAACTGTTTTAACATAAGTGGTTATCTGTTGAAGAGAAATTGGGCTTTTTCTTCCTGGTAGATGCATCTTGCAAACAGCGGACCTCTTCCTGATAGGAGCAGAAATCAGGCTTTCTTGCTCTAGTTTGGTTGCTTTCTCAACTTCAAACAAATGGCCGTTGATCTGAACTGATAAAACACAAAGACTCAGATATCTGTGCTTATTTGAAGGAACTACTGCTGTTACAAGCTGATGAGGGAGCTTTAACAAACCTTTGGTTTCGTGCATTGAGCTCTGCCATGGCAGTAATTTTGTCTGACCTTTGGGAGTAGATACGTGTTTCTTAAAAGGTTTATCTAAATTATAAGTATAGTTTTGGAAATTCAGTGGATTTCCACAGGGATCAGGGCTATTCGGTGTGGTCATAAATAACTGGGTAGATGAGATAGATGTGCAATGTCTTGCTCGTATGAAGCTACTCAGGAAAATACAGATTAGGTAATAAAATAGCAGATATAATTCAGTGTAGATAAATGGGATGTAATTCAAAGTAGATAAATGTAAAGTGATGCATATAATTTCATATATAAAATGATAGGCTGACCTTTACACTAAGGAATGAAATATTTCCACAAAAGTCAGTTCAGTAGTGATCAAAAAGCAGATTAAACATTAAGAAGTATTAGAAAGGAAATAGAGGACAAACCAGAACATAATTATGAAACTGTATAAATCAGTGGTTCTCCCGCATCTTGAATTTTCTGTGTAGCCCTTTTTGTCCATTCGTCTTGAGGCTTTTCCGATTCTACTAAATCATTCAAAGAGGCAATGAGAATGATTGAAGGTGTGGAATAGTGTCTGCACAAGGGCCAATGAAGTAAGCTAGATCTCAGCCTGGAGAAGACGCAGCTAAAAGATAGTATGTTAAAAATCTACTGAATAATGAGCAGCATGGGCAGGTGGATAAGAATAGATTGACTGTTTTCCTCAAATACAAGAATAAAGGAGCATCAAATGAAACTAGTAAGATCTCAGTTTAGAGCAAAAAAGGAGGTGCTGCTTTGGTGTAGCAAATAACCGCCCTATGGAGTTCCTCACCAAAGGATGTGGGTGCAAGAGGAAAACAAGACATCTTTGTGGGAAAGAAATCGACTGAGACTTATTAAATATATAGAAACTGCCTGCAGCTTAGGAAGTCTCTGAGCTTAGAGTAGCTCGAATATTACGGCAAGTGAATATTAGGTGCCATGTTCTTGTTCTTCCCAACTGGTCACTGTTGGTTTAAAAGTAGTCTTCCCCATCTTTAGGTTATTGAGAAGGGAGGTTTTTCTTGGTTCAGCTGGGCAGTAGTATTTGTATTCTTGACTTACATCTTACATTTTTTTTCCTCTTCTGATGTTCATATTAATCTCCTACTGTCTCCCCTAAAATCTTCTGGCTGCATAGGGGCACCTGTACCTATTTCACTTGCTCTTGGTCATCCTTTCAAGAGTTCTTCATCTTTAGTCATTATTTGTTGTCAGTCTGCTCCTTAGTGATGCCGAATGTAACTTCAGGTTAGTGACACTGCCCTTTTATGTGGCTAATAAAGACTGACAAGGCCAGTCAGTTTTCATCCTGCCGAAGCTTTGGAAAGCTCCAGGTACCATGGATGTGGTACTTGTCTTCATGAAAAGATAGCACCTGGCTCATTGGTCCCTGTTTTGAGCATTTAAATGTTGAGTGATTGGAAATGAGGTACTTGTTAATAAGATCTTAGTCATGTCGCTCAGTTAAGGTCAGCTTAGCTGAAGTCAGTGCAAGTAAATAACATGTAAGAGTACCTACCATCTTTAATGTGTGTTAAATCCCTTGGAGAATGAGGCTTCAGCAAACCATGGCTCTTTTACTTCTGAAAGAGCATCCGCATGAGGGTTTAACCRTGTTTTATCTTAGGTGCATTAGCTTCACCTGCAAGCAGTCTGCCTTAACTTTCCTGAGTCCCAGTTAGGGAAGACCTTGAATGCTTTAGAGGCATCACTGTTGGGGTAGGCTGCCTACTTGGTATGAGTATTTGAATGTCTTTTTTCTTTGCTTTGTGACCCACTTACATTATGTGTTGGTCCTGTCTAAGGTGAGACAGGTAGAGGCTGAAGTTTTGCCTTTCTGTAAGACCTGTATCAAAGTATTTGGGAAGTCCATATCTGTGTGGGCCTGAGTCATTGAAACAATCATTGCTGAGAGGTGCCCCACTTAGAAGTTTGTTATGGTTTGAATGAAACAAATGTAGAATTTGTCTTAGCGCTTGCTTGAAATAAGTTAATTATTTTCAGTGAATTTCACTTTATTTTACCTTATTTTTCAGCAAAATGTCTGGAACTGATGATTTCTCGGTAAGTAGTAATTTTGCTTTCCTGAAGATCAGCTAGCTGTGTTACTTCATTCTAAAAGTTGACATACTTTTTCAAGAAGTGGAGCTTAAAATTGAGAAGTTGTTTTCTTGCTGTTGCAGTTGTGGTGTTTTGCTTTTGGGTAGATATAACAATCTGTGGGCTGCGTATACGAAGCTGCTAGGAGCCCTGAGGGCTCTTTTCTGCTATGATATTAACAGAGCATAGGAGTTGTATTTTAGTAGTATCAGAATAGCTGTAATGGAAACTTAGAGAAATCTTTTCTCTTTGGATTTGCACTGAAATTTCTTATAGCTTTATGTCGTAGGTCACCTTTTATCTTTGGCTTGGTTACTGCAGCATGTCAGAATCTCTTCTATCCTAATGATAGAAGCTGCACAAAAATGAATGTAATCATCTTTCTGTGCAGTAACAGTTAGGTTTTTTGACCCATTTTGGTAACAGTGACATATATGCAGTGGATGAGTGTGTGCAGCTGGCAAGTCCAGTAGGCAGCTTACATTCTCACTGATACTTTGTCTTCTAGTTGGCAGATGCTTTACCAGATCAGTCACCTGCTAAAACCTCTAAAGTGAGCAGTACGAAACCTGGTCAACAGCCTGGTCAGCCGCCACAGGGTTGGCCAGCTTCAAATCCTTGGAACAACCCGAGCGCTCCTCCTACTGGGCCATCGGGATTGCCACCGAGCACCTCTGCTTCCAGCGTGCCATTCGGACCTCCGCCAACAGGAATGTATCCTTCAATGCCCCCTGGACCGCCTGCTCCATTTCCTCCTCCTCCTACTGGACCCTCTTGCCCTCCTCCTGGTGGTCCATATCCACCCCCAACTGTGCCAGGTCCTGTCCCACCAGGGCAATATCCTCCGCCAAATATGCCCTTTCCAGAGCTTCCAAGACCTTACGGTGGTCCAACAGAGCCAGCTGCACCTCCTGCTCCTGTTGGGCCATGGGGATCCATGCCCTCTGGAGCATGGGGACCAACAATGGGAGGGCAGTATCCTGCACCTAGCATGCCATATCCACCCCCAGGGCCATATTCCGCTCCTACCCAGACTCCAGGGGCTGCGCCAACAGTACCATGGGGTACAGTCCCGCCTGGAACATGGGGACCTTCACCACCAGGTCCATTTCCTCCACCCACAGGATCATATCCAGCTCCAGGACTATATCCTACGCCCCCTAATCCTTTTCAAGTGCCATCTGGTCCTGCTGGTGCTCCATCAATGCCTGGTGGTCCCCATGTGAGTATTTAGCTTGTTCCAGATTTTTCTAAAATGTTATGTGTTTAAGTGTGGAAATTTGGTAGCATAAGACCTATTAAAGCAGGTAAGAACTTCCAGCACATCTGTCTTATTTGTGTAGTCAGTGGTATGATGGGAAATACTCGAACTGAATACTAAATATACCAGAATGATCAAGTTGCATCAAATTTGAGTGTGTCCAAACATCACACTATAGCAGCCTCCCACTAGTTTGAAAGCCATCTCTGAAAGGCAAAAAAAAGGGGGTGGAAAGGGCTTCTAGTAATTTCTGAAATAGAAAATAGAAAGTATTCTTGTCTCTGCAGTATAGAGAGTTCCCCTCTAGGGCACAGGGAGGGAGTAGTGCATTGTAAAGATGAATTAGTTTTAATTAAGAGTGTTTATAACTGTGAATTAACTGCTTTGTGTAAACCCAATATTGACTCTGAATTATTGTCTCTTGCAGCCTTACCGTTGAATACATTCTGGGCAACAAAGTACTGTAGCTTTCCACCTTCATCCACTACTTAGAGATTTTTACAGTTTTTGTTTCCGTAATGTTTGGGGCTATGAAGAACACTTGCCTCTTGTATGTGCATTTGAGGTATGAAGGAGCAATCTGCATAAATTTAACTTGCTCATATGCTGGCATAGTTGTTTGGTTTAATAAAGTGAATTATGAAGAGCAGAAATACAATTAAACCTGTGGTTCTTACTTTGGCAAGTATTCTCCTTGGAAAAATGAGAATTGCCAAGTAAGGATTATTTAAAAAAAAAAAAAAAATCAGGCCCAAGGACATACAAATTGTTAATTCTTAAATTTCCATGAATGCTTTAAGTTTTGTTGCCAGACTTGTGCTGGTCACTGAATGAATGGATAGTCATATTTTGTCTATTTTCAGGTTATTCAAAAAATGTCAATAAAAAGTGTATTTCAAGATTCTTGTCAAGAAATGTAGTTTTTTGAACATGCTACAGTAATTCAAACTAAGGAGACAGAGCATGTGAACTTGAAGGTTTTCTCAGCATTTTGTATATACTCAAAACAATTGCTCAAGCTGGGACTGCAGCAGAGAAGATGCGCATTGAAATACTTGGTCTGACTTGTCTGCACACTGTTCGCATTCACAAACAGGCATTTATGTGCAAATAAAATACCTGGATGTGCAGTTAACTTTGAATCAACAAATGTGAGTTTTATGCATGCAAATGAGGACATAATTTTGCCAGTTCTCATTCTGTGGTGGTTGGAAGTTTGGCTTGGTCTATGTAAAGAGAAACTGATTCCCACTTAAGTAAGGTACTTTCCTATTTCTGACCTGGATTCTAGTCATTGAAAATTTGACTTTGCTGCTGGGTTGTGTAAACTCAGCAGATTTTCAGAGTCCCTGGAAACTGAACTTGAGCTTAAAAGATATTTAAAAGAAAAAAAAAAAATTAAGTCTGTCAGTTCCCTTCCCCGCAGCTCTTGGTATTTGCATTTAGTTCTATCGGCTACAAAGATCCTTTGTATCGTCGTTATTGCCACAGTTGAGAATGAGCCAGTCTCACTGAGACTCCACTGAATACAGTAGTGTGGAGAAGTCCTCTTTTCTCAGCTAAGTGTCTGCATACCTCACTGAGTGAGCTTAATTTGGGAGTAACTGAATGTGTAGAAGCCTGTGCACTGCTGTGCAGCTGCCCCTCTTCTGAAGGGGCGCTGCAGTAAGTTTTCATATTCTTGCCATATCCGTGCAAAGAGCATGTCAGGGGTTTATTGCAATGCTAGTTTAGCATTACCGAGACGTACACCCGTGTGTCAGTGAGGAGTTCTGGAGTTCCTCGTGGTACTTCATAGCCTAGACTTTGACCATGGAAAGTTTATTTTATCCTCAGCTGAGGATATCCTAACTTAGCCTCTGTAGGTAGAATTAGAAAGAAATTTCACTTAACATGGTAGCTCATTAGGAAATCTTTGTATCATGGAACTGTGAAAGCAAGTTAATTCTCTTCCCATACCTTATCATGGCTTCCTGCGTGCGTATAACGGACTTCTTAAAACAAATGGGGTGACCTGGTGGTGATGCTTGTCTTTGCCTTTATGGCAAAGTCCTGCAATATTTTTGCAGCAGAAAGCAGTTCAGCTTAGCTGTGGCTGTTTTAATCTATTGTCATGAAAACTAATAGCAAAGGTACTTTTTAAATATATATTAAGAAGACAATAGCAGAGCTGAACGAAGAATACTTAACATCTCAGCTTAAATCCTAGCGTCTGTGCCCCTAGAAACCAGAACCTGAAAAATGTGTGGAAGTTTTCATTAACCTTAAACAAGCTCCCCTCCTCCCAAACAACAGACTTTGCTTAGATCTTGGCAAGACTGATAAAAGTAAACGTGATAGACCACTGACCACATCTGCTCAAGTGCTTTTTGATACCTGCAGCCTTAGTTGATAAATCAGTGTAATGGAAAAACATTTATTTCAAATGGATCATGTAGTAGCAGCACTCCAGTTTGAAATTGCACTGGTCGTTGTCTTTGCAGGGAATGGGAAGAGGTAGAAGAGGATAGAGCGAACATAGCAAATAATGAATTTTGGAAAGGGGATTTGTAAAAGTAACTAGACTTCTAGGTTCTTCCTGAAATAGGCAGGATTTATTACTGGAATGGTTAGGCTAAAATTCAGTATATATGGGATGTTTTTTCAATGTATATTCGTATTTCTTGAGGTCATGAAAAACTGTTTCATAACCCCTTTGTTTTTGTGAGCAAAGTTCTTTGCATAGCAGTGAAAAGGGTATACCTGTTAATCTATTGTGTAAAAACTCAAGTTGTCACTATATACCGTGTAGTAACTTTATCACATGTTATGTCAAGTGTGAGCAACTTCTGGCCTGAAGCTTTTGCAATGGAATTTGTACATTTCTATGCATCATTTGAGTTAAACTGCTGAGAAGTTTGTTTTGACTTGTGCTTTGAGATCGACATACCGCATTTGTTTACAATATGAAATATAAGCAATCACATCTTTAAAGTATAGATTATCACCTGCTGCTGTATTTTCTTTAGATGAAACAAATATTGCTGTATGATAGTGAGAAGCTATAAATACAGGATTTGATATTTTTTTGAAAATGCTGTCACTTTTGTATAAGATTAGACATTAAACGTATTTTCAAGACTTGTGTTTACTGTTTTTCAATTACTGCTTTTGACATGCTTGTGTGATTTTTGCCTTGAATGAATAGTAAAAGTAGGACATCCTTGACTTGCAAAGACTGAATATAAAACCAGAATTATTTGACTGCTGTGAGTGTTTTTCCTGTTCCTTTTGTGTGCCTCTGCATAAGGCGTATTAAGTATGGATGCGACCACTGCGATACTGTAGCACATTAGCCTCAGATACTACCTGTTCACACACCACCTTGTTTGTGAAGGAAAATAAGATCTGTTCTTGCTTATATTAGAGGAGGAATGGGGCTTATTTTTAAATGGGAGGGTGGGTGTTTTGTTCCTCTCTTCTCCCTGGGCTCCGGACAATTCCTATGCTAGATTGATCCACGAGGATGTGGTAAGTGACCTGCAAATCAATGTTTTTATATGGTTATCCCAATTAAAAGCTTGATGGGAAAGGGCGGATAATAGTTTGTGAGAAACTAGGCTTGACAGTGGTGTGAACTCTGAAGCATGAGCACCACTAATCTTTGTATTTACCTTCTGTGTACTGTGGCCAGCACTGCTCACCTCTCTTCATGCCTTCACCCTTTCAGGACAGTAAAAATTGCAGTAGTGACCAGTATAATTGGGAAATGGAAAAATCTTTATCAACTTCAAGGCATAGAAAACAAGCTTTTTTTGTTTGTTTTGTACACTGTTAATAGAGCAGTGTAATGCATGAGCAGTACCTTGTCTGGACAGTGCTTAGCCGTGGGATTGTCCACACCTCTAGACTACCTCAGATGAACAGTCACTTGTCCTTACCAGACAGGCAACTTTTTTCCTCTTGCGGAGGTGAAGACTTGGATGTGTTGATCCAAGAATGTTAATTGCTTGCTCCCCTGCAGACCTGAATAAGTTTAACCAATCTTTTTGCTCTGACAGGTTATATTTATCTACATCATTCTTAAGGAAGTATTTGCTTTTGAAAAAAATAATCCAGAGGATGTACAAAGCTGCATGTGTCCTTGTGTATTACTTGGATCCATGACATAGGCATGTTCTGGTTAACTCCTGTGAAGACGTGTACCCAGGCAAGCCGAGATCCTTCTCCGCACAGGCTGGGTTCACTGACCTGCCTGTACAGAAGAGCATCATGGCTCTCCAAAGAGCCGGGTGTTGATAGTGTTGTCCTTGGTCTCTGCATAGCAAGAGGTCACAGGCATCTAAACAAGGGCAAAACTGTGCCTTTTTCATAATAGTAGCGTTCCTCTCCTATTTCAGAAATGAAGCACAAAATGCCAGTCATTAGGATACAGTTCATGTTACCTGTAGATGTCAAACAGCCATTTTTTACCCAGGCACATAATTAGTATGTTAACTATGATCTAGCAAATCAAGATATGCTAATTTCAACTTTTAATATACACTTCCAATAAATTAGTACATCCTGCAAGATTAACTGTGCTAATAATAAACAAATGTGATTAATGCTTAGTCCCAAGACATCTGGAGAAAGAGTATGGGTGGGCTCGGATCCAGGACTGCCCTACTGTGGGTGCATGTAGGTACCGGTGAGGCTGAGAGCAGAGCAATGAGCTCGCTTTGTGGGCCTAAGCCACGAGTAGCTGATACCTTGGTCTATGCGCTCGTTGTGCGTTAGGAGAGCTCGCGTTACTGAAGTTCTTGGTCTGAAGAATAATGGCTAGATAGGAAATGAACTATTTCAACATCTGTCTTGACTCCAGTTTTCCCAATTACTTTCCCAAGGCAGGTATAGCAGAGGAATTAACTTTAAATCTTCCTCTGCCCTTGCAATTCAGTCGAACTTGAGTTAACTTAATCCAAAAATATTTAAACCACCCCCCTCACCCAGTTAGGCTGCTAACAGCGGGTGAAGATTTTTCTCTTTCGGTCGTTGCAGCCTTTCTGAATAGCCCAGGCAATGCTAAAGCCCTGCGCCTGAAGGCAGTGGGATGTTAGAAGCAGGTACTTTGTTTCAGAGGGGTGTGATAGTTCAGTCTGACACACTTTATAACAGTGAAAACAGAAGCATGAAGACTTTGTATCATTGTGCAGTGGCTCATTGTGCCTAGATTAAGTGAAAAGGGATAGTCTGTAATAATACGAACAAGGTCAGTTGTGTAGTATCACTTTTAAAAAGGCTACATTCTAGTTAAATGAGCCATTTAAGAGGTAAATAGAAATACCTGAATTTCTGTCCCCTTTCTAATATGCTCATGGTTTTAATTTCAGGTACTAATTCTGCTCTTTGCAGAATCTTACCTGCGCTTGTGAGTGCATCTTTCTGTGGCACAGATTAGGGGAGTTTCTTGTTTTGTTTTTTAAATAGCACCTAATCCTTAAATTCTTGCATCAAGCTGTGCTGTTGGCCACTCAGTTTGTTTCCTGTATTGGTAATGCTGGCTCAAACTGTGTCTCCCCCACCCCCTTCCCCAGTTATTTTTAAGCCAGATAACTTCTCTAATATAATTCAATGTAGACCGACACGGCACTCTGCTGAAGGAGGCAGAGCTGCTGCCGAGAGAAATGCAAATCTGCCCATGAACTCGGTTAGGAGGCTGCTCTTGGGTTAGTCCTGGTCAGGGGGAAGAAGCTCATCTAGAAAATGTTCCCCAGAGGAAACTACTTTCCCACTGACTACAGCGGGGGCCCAGGGAGGATGAGCCACACACATTATTAAATGTTTTACCTGGGGGGGAGGCTGGGTGGAAGTACCGTGCTTCCTCCTGTCCCTACCTGTTTTCTAGTGACTCTTGGGAAAGAGCTGGGATTCCCAGTGTGAAATGGTGGGACTTATTTAGGTTTAAAGAGAGACCACTATTCCAGTTGGCGTTAGGCTGCAGGGATGTCTTAGTGAAGACGCTCTGAACCAAGCACCAGCAAAACTGACAGTAGTTGCTGTAAAACTGAACAAGGGCATGAACTGAAAAAAGAGATTCAGGCTGGATCTAAGGAGAAGCTCTGTCACCGCGAGGGCAGTGAAGCATTGGAGCGGGTCGCCCAGCGTGGTTGTGCCGTCTCCATCCTTGGAGGTTTTCCCGGCCAGCCTGGACCCTGAGCAACCTGGTCTGACCTCAGAGCTGAGCCTGTCCTGAGCGGGAGGTTGGACTAGCGACCTCCTGAGCTCCCTTCCCACCTCAGTTATGCTGTGTTTCTAAGAAATTGTGGCCTACATTTTATTAAAAAAACAAACATGGAGTTCATCTTCTCTTAAAACTAAGCCAGAAGGTGGCAAACAACCGCTAATTTCGTTTGCAACTTCTTGGGCTTACTCTGGCTAATTAATGCAGTGTTATTCTGTGGTAGGTTTATGGCTTCTGGTGGAGTTGTTAGGAGCACAGCATGTGCTATCAGGAGGCTCCACTTTACTAAGCTGTTAACAGATCAGGAAAAGCAAAACTGTATTATTGTGTCTTTTCCCAAGAATGGGCCTAATTTGCGTTACGTGCAAAGCTTTATATAATGCTTTAAACAATAGAAATTGTTCAGCATGTCTGGTTGTGGTTTGGAGTCCTGCGCTTTCTGATAGGTAATTTCTCTGAATTTTCTTCAGCTGTAGGGTGATACCCTCCGGCACAGAGAAGGTGGTAGAATATCCTATTTTAGGTTTGCTTAGAAGTGGGAAGAATTAATGCATTAACATCCCGGTGCTTATTCTCACGGGGTGCAACACTGCATAAGACTCAAGGAGAGGCTGTCAGGGTTGATCATCTCGAAAGCTTTTTAAATATAGGCATTCCTGGGTCTCGGCAGCTTCTGCTTTGTACTTTCATGTTTGGATTTCAAACCTGATGCTCTCTGCACTTTACCACTTGGAAAGCCGAGCGCCGTCGCGTGAGATAGCTAGCGTAACTTGGAGCATGTCCACTACTGGATTGGCAGCTTCATCGGCGTAGCTGCCTGCGTGATGCTCCTCTTCGCGATGTCCTCTGGGTGTCTGCACAGGTGATCAGGGTACAGGTTTGCGAAGAAGAGTGAGCAAAAGCTGCTCTCTCCCCACAAGTTTGCTCTAAATGAAAGCCGAATACTGGATAAATGAGCTAGTGGCTCTTGTGCAAAAGTGAAACCTCGTCTTCTCTAGTTTCGCTCCTGGGGTTAGGACTGGTCGTAGGCAGAGCGCTGGTTTTCGCGCCCCCGAGGAGCTGGTAGCTGCGCGTCCAGGCCCGACGTGGGCAGCAGAGGGCACTGCCGCTGCTCTGGCAGCCCTCCTGGATCGTCTCTTCTCCTCAAGTCTTTCCCGACAAAGAAGTCTGTATCCAGGTTTTATTATTTTGATGCTAAAGTTGCACACTTGATAAATTAGGGAAAGCATTTTACCGACTCCCAGTGCTGTTTGGTGGTGGTCGGGGAGAGACCCCGGCTGCTCTCCCGGAGCGGGCGGCAGGAGCCGGGCGTTGTGGCAGATCCTGGATGCGGCCGCCGTCGCGTAGCACCCTCCTTTGGTCCGGGGTGTGAGACAGCGCTGTAACTCTGCATCTTTGCTGCGCAGACTTAGACTGCATTTAGTTTGACTTCTACAGGATGAAGGCAAATACGCCACACACTAAACCTGGCTCAGATTTAAGGTTTCGTGCGAGAGTTACTTCTCTGCTCCACAAAAAAATCTAGTATCCACAGCAGTGCAGGGAAGGAGCAAAGTCTGCTACCCTGCCAGAGCCCTTACAAAACTCTTCCCATCTCTTCTGATTTCCTGAGCTAAGGTAAAAGCCATGAGTTGCTGTAATAAAGTTCTTTCAAGCTCGGCTCTTCAGACTAGTTGGCCGTGTAGGTGCATCAGTCTGAGCCACCCCGGCTTTCCTTGGCCTCCCCATGTTCCTCCTACCCCAGCGCGCTCTGCGCAGCATCGAACGGGGCCTTTGCCCGCGTTATCAGCTGTCCCGCGGCACCGACGGCTGCCGGTCCCTGCTCTGTACCGGGCCTCGCGCAGAGAGCAGCGGCCAGCTGGAGGCAAGAAGCACCTCTGGGTGAAGTCCTTCACCCGCCGCCTTCTCCTCGTCTGACTGCACCCAGGGCGTCGCACCCTCTTGTCGGTGCTGATTTTGCGGCAGGGACGAATGATTCAACCCGTCCGTGCAGCAGAGCGCTCCTCCTCCCTGGTTTTTTGGCTGGATCAGCTTCCTGCAAGGCTGAGCTGGTGCCCTGCGTGCTCGGGTGGGCCCAGAGCACGGCCAGGGGAGGTACCAGGAGCTCCTCCTTGGTGGCAACGAGCTTGGTCACAGCAGCACCCGCGTTTTGGGTGCGCGTGGTGTCTCCCCCCAGCAGGCATCCGCACAGGCCCTGGGGGACCACTGTGGGGCTTGGGCATCCCGTTATTTAGCTCCTGGCACGTCAAGGACAAACTGTTCCTCGTTTATTCATCTTTAATAACACAAAAGCTTCAAATTGCACCGTGCTTTGGCTCCTCTGCAGCAGCCCGACGAAGCCGCTGGGGTGGGATTGCCACCAGCTAGCTAATTAATCATGAAATTAATCACTCCGCTCCTCTTCCGCTTCTGCTGTGGCCTCTATTTAAGTGCCCAGGGATTAAGCAAAGGCTTTGTGTATTGGGGGGGGGGGGAAATCTATCCAGCGGGAGGGAGAAGCAGGGCGCTGCAGCCGGCGCTGGTCCGGGACTGCGGGGGACTTATTACTTATTTCTGCTGGGATTTATTGCTTATTTTTTAAGTAGAAGCTGAACATTTTTTTGCAGATACAATCTAGAGATTTCAGTAAATGCACTAAATACTGTAAAAGCCAAGGGTTTGAGTGCTGGCAGCCAGGCGGGGCCGCGTTTCCCCAGCTTGGTTTCGAAGCTGGGGGCTGTGTCCCGACCCCTGCGTCTCCTGCGGGGCTGCTGCCTGCGGCTCCCTCCCGTGAGAGGTAACTCGCAGGTGGTCGCTCCAGATGGGGAAGGCATCGAGTCCTGCCGTGTTTTTAAGCTGCTTTTCGCTTTGCATCCGGCGTCTGCAAAGAGCCCTGTGACTCGGGGCCGAGTTTCTACCCGCTCGTCCTTGCGCTGTCAGTCTCCAGCGTAAAAACTTCTCCACCCTCCTCCCCCCTTCGTTAAACCGACATGTTACGTGATTCATTAACCCGACGGCAGTCATGCAGCAAAGGTCCCCGCGGAGCATCGCACGCAACGCCCGCCATAAACAGCGCTCTGGAAACGCGGCGCAGCCGGCCGGCTGCCAAAGGCTGTCGCCGGGGAGCGCGGCGGTGCGCGGTGCGTTCCTAGGAGGGCTGGAAAAAAAAAACCCCAACAAACAGACACACCCATTTGTGCGAGAAATGGGTAATTTTTTTTTCCCTCCTCCCCACCGTTATCAGCTCCAATATCAGCTAAGCTATTTAGCTCAGCTGCCGCCTTAAACTATTATTTCTCGGAGTTCACTGCCATCCAGAGCGTTGCACAGCAGACCGGGATTTCAGCATGCAAACTCACCCCTTTTTTTTTTATTTTATTGCTCTGACCAGCCTGCTCGCTCGCCGCGGAGCCCGTTGCGCAAGCGGGAGGTGACTCAGCCTCGGCCTGCAGCGAAAGGCGCCTGCAGAAATGCGGCTTTGGGTGAGGGCGGCCCAGCCCTGCGAGGCACTGCCCGTCGCCCGGCAGCCGGCCACCACATTTGCAAGCTCCAATTTCACCCCCCCTCCGGGGGTTTGGCCTGCTGGGGCCTTGTTACCCTATTTTAATAACTTGGGGAGGAAAATGGGATGAGCTCGTGCTTTGCAGTGCGGCTATGGGGAGCTGGGCCCAGTGCCCGGCGCCGTGCGGGGGTGAGGGACCCGGAGGGCTGGCGCTGGGGCCGAGCGCGCCCGGGGCTGCAGGCGAGAGGCGGCAGGGTTGACGCCGGGGTCCCGGCCAGGTGCTGGGGTGGGAGCAGGGTGAGGAGCCGGAGCCGGAGCCGGAGGAAGGGCTAACGTCAGTGCTGGGCGACACCGCAGCAGTGCTGAGCCGAGTCCAGTGGTGGGTGACCATCAGAGCTGGGTGACCATCAGAGCGGGGTGACAGGTGACCATCAGAGCTGGGTGATGGATGACCATCAGAGGTGGATGATGGATGACCATCAGAGCTGGGTGAGGAGGTAGTGTCGGAGTCAGGTGAAGGGTTAATACCAGAGTTAAGTGATGGGTTAATACCAGAGTTAAGAGAAGGGTGAATATCAGGGTTAAGGGAAGGGTGAATATCAGGGTTAAGGGATGGGTTACTATCAAGGCTAAGGGACAGGTTATTACCAGAGTTAGGTGATGGGTTATTATCAGGGCTAAGGGATGGGTGGATATCAGAGTCAGGTGATGGGTCACTATCCGAGGCAGGGGCAGGGTCACTATCCGGGTGAGGGGAAGGTCCCTCTCAGAGGCAGGTGAGGAGCCGCCGCCGGACCTGGCGCCGGGCCGGGGGCGGTGCCGGGGGCCGGG
>PTFA01000149.1:1567012-1599877 GCA_003342895.1 Casuarius casuarius | reverse complement strand
AATACCCGATCTGTCAGTGCGAGGGGAGTGCGCGCGTATATAAGGCGCGGCGCCCCGGCGGGCCGCATCCAGCCATGCGGGGCGCAGCGCGGCGCTGAGGCGGCGCCGGGGCCGGGGCCGGGGCCGGGGGCGGCGGGTCCCTGCGGGGCTCGGCTGGTCGCGGCGGTTCCGCTGGGTCCCTCCCGCGGGGGGTCGGTAAGGTCTGACCGCGGGCGGCGGCTGCGGCTTTCGGAGCCGCGTTCTGCAAATGGCCCATGTGCAAAGCGACTGACTGCCCTTTGCCTTCTTATTTTCAGGAAAATGGCAGACGGTTTCTCTGTAAGTACCGATTTTTTTTACAGCAGCCGTATCCCATCCGGCTCTCGCTGCCCCTGCTCTCCCGGCCGTGCCGGTGAAGCCGGCTCCCCTTTCTCCTGCTCCGTACCTCCCCCCCCCCCGCCCCGTGCTGACCCTCCGTTCCCCCGTGTCCCTGCAGCTCTCCGACGCTTTGCCCGGCGGGAACAGCCCGAACCCCGGCGCTCCCCCGGGCCAAGGCTGGCCCGCCGCCTGGGGCCACCCCCCGCCGGGCCCCGGCCCCTTCCCGGGGTACCCGGGGCCGCATCTGGGACCCCCGGGGCCGCATCCTGGACCCCCGGGGCCGCATCCGGGACCACCGCCAGGACCGGGACCGTTTCCCAGAGGACCTGGAGACTTCCCTGGAGGGCCAGGACACCATCCTCCCCCCGGCCACCCTGGATTTGGGCCCCCTCCTCCGCAAGGGGGACCGGCTGCACCGATGGTAACGGCTCCGTCGTGTTTCGGCTGTGCTTGGCCATGGATCCGGGCTCGGGCCAAGCACCTCCGCGGGCTTACGGGGTCCGGAGGGCGGCCAGCGTGTCCCCCTGTCCCTGGTGGGGTGGCTCTGTGGGGACACGGGAGCGGCGGGTGGAGACGCAAAGCCGCAGCCTCCTGCTGTGCCCCAAACCTCCAGCCCCTGCCCGAGATTTCGGCTCTTGCTGCGCATCACCGTGCTTCCCCGCTAACGGCAACTCCCTGCTCTTCCCCAGAAAGTCCCCTTCGATCTGCCGCTGCAGGCGGGCCTCATGCCGCGGATGCTCATAACCATCACGGGGATGGTGAACGCGAGACCAGACAGGTACCGGGGCGCCGAGCAGCCGGCAGCAGCCCTGCGGCACGGCACCGCTTCGCGCAAGCCCTGCAAGAGGGGTCAGGGCTTTCGCAGCAAAAGTGGCTAAACCGTTATTGCCTTTGCAGGTTTGCCCTGGACTTCAAGAAAGGGCACGATATTGCCTTCCACTTCAATCCCCGCTTCAATGAGGATAACAGAAAAGTCATCGTCTGTAATTCAATGTTCCACAACAAGTGGGGAAAGGAGGAGAGAACAGCGCCTCGATTTCCCTTTGAAGCTGGAAAACCCTTCAAGGTAACCAGAAACCCCCCCAAACTCCTTAACCATGCCCGAAGGGCCATCTCGTTTGGTGCCCAACACAGACGCACTCACACCCCTTATCTTGTCTGAAAAATGCAGTCCAGTTCATTTGACCCAACGCTGTCGCTGCCCAGCGTTAGGCTTTGCATCTCTTCGCCCAGCCGATACTGGGCAGAAAGTTGTGTCAGCCCCAGCGTTGGGCCTCCAGGCCGGGACTTGATCTCATGCGGCCGGCAGAGCTGGGCCTCTTGGACAACCCTGCTGGCAGGGTTGTTTCGTCAGGGCTGTGTAACGAGACAAGGACTAACTATAAGGACCTTGATGCTCTCTCACATGAATCCATTCCTGCTTAGAAGATGCTGGAGCTGTAATTTCTGTAATTTGTGTTCTCATCCTTTATTGTTAAATTCTCCCCATTCATGCTGCCATGCTCCAGCAGTTGTTAAACTGGTTTCCATAAGGCATTTTTCCTCCTGTTAGGATAAGTCATCTTCAGATCAGTTAGGTGTCCAGAGGGCCTGCAGAGAAAGCAGCCAACAGCCCTTCACAGACTGCTTCTCCTGCAGAGTGGGTTCATGCATGGTGAGAAAGCAGCTCTCACCGTGCGAAACGTAGGGTACTGCAACCTGAAAACACCGTGGTAGTCATGAGGAGATGCTTAGCTAAATTGTCAAGGAGAAAAAGTAGATGAGGGCTTTGGGGAAGGCAAAGACCACCAATGGTTTTGCAAATGACAGTTGCTGTACCAGCTCATGCTCCTACTCCTACACACCACCAGGCTGGACTCAGCTAGCAGCAGCCCTTCACCACGTGCCACATCTGCTTGCTTCCAGTCCGATCTTATGACTTAAAACTTCCTACTACAACAAATCTAGTATTTATCTTTTGACTAATTTGGTGCCTTTATTTCAGCTCCAGATCCTCTGCGAGGTGGATCACTTCAAGGTAGCGGTCAACGATGCTCACTTGCTGCAGTACCACTACCGTGAGAAGAAACTGAACGAAATCACCAGACTCTGCATTGGTGGGGACATCTCTCTCACCAGCGTGATGCCTACCATGATATAGCCAAGGTGTTCTCATTACTTTCAACACAAACTTAGTGCTTTTAACAAGTGCTGTAACAGAAGTGCCTTCTTGCATGAATACTTTTACTACCTTTAATTAAAATATACTCTGGCAGTAACATTTGTTTTCTGTAAGATATCAAAAGACAATCTCCTCCAGCAAGTTCAAAGTTCAAATGTGGAAGACTGAATTTTTGCGGTAGAGACTGAGAGATGCTCCTTGCCCAAGGGTAATGAATAAGAGCCATTTTTTATTTGTAAGGAGAGAAGAACTTGGGAAAGCAGTCTGTGTCATAGGACCAATAGCCATATGAGGGGTAGAGAAGAAATCCTGAACCATACCTGGTACCAGACAGTAGCTGATATTTTTAGCTTCAATTCCTCTGCTAGGTAGAGCACTGTTATTCCCTTCCCATTGAAGGAATGGGAGAAGGGAAGGACATCAGTTCAGTCCCTGGGGGAGCACAGGGGCAGGGGTTGCGTGCCCAGGCTGTGAAGGGGCTGTGCGTGGTTCAGAGAAGTGTCACCTCACTAAAGTTGTCCACTAGGAAACGCTGAAAACAGGGAAAACTAGAGCAGCCTCTGATCCTGACCAGAATGAGGTGCTTCAGGATTAGGTTCAAGAACCAAAGAGCAAAAAATCCCCTCTCTTGATCACGGCTAGGAAAGTTACCTTCTCCCTGGTTTCAAAGGAGGCATTCTGCCGCCAGAGCTGCATGGGGTGGCCCAGACCAGCACGCCCTGAATGCACTTTCCTCCCAGAATATCCGCTTTGTGCCGAGCGCTCCATTCCCCCTTAACAAGCCACAAGCCTCGTGCTTCCTCTGCCTCATCACTTCCACGTCAGTCAAGGCTGGTTTGAGGGTGGGGAGGAGGTTTACTGGCAAGTTCAGCTCATGAGTCAGACGGGCAATTAAAGTATGTTCCCTTCACTGTTGATCTAGTCTCGTCTGCAAAACAAGAGTAGTGCAATAAGCCACTGCTGAAGTTTCCAAGGATCTTTGACACGTCTCACCCTTTTATATAACAGTCACTCCATTTATACTTGGAACCGTCATATTACAACAAGCACAGTGTTCACATTTCCAGTGGATGCACAAGCCTAGCCCAGCACGCTGCTAGCATTGGCATGTGTGTGTGTCAGATGTCAGGAATCCCTCCTTACCACTACGCGTTGCGCAGTGTTGAAGACTGAACAGGAAAAACAAGTCAGTGAGAGCTAGCTTTTGGAAACTATCCATAAAACTGGATTTACGGTTGAAGAAAGTTGATTTCAGCACAGTAACACCAAGTCAGGTCAGCTTCCTCTATTTTATTTCAGTGTAATACATACACAACTTCCAGGTTAAATCGTAACTTAGACAAGCTCCCTCAGCTGTAGTGGCAATGCTTTCTACTGTGAAAGATTACAGACTGAGGGATCTGCATTACCTTCACTTCGTTTAAAATAAAGGCTAGGGGGAAGAATGTGCGTTACACTAAGATCATCATTGCAAGAAGAAGCCCAGTCAGGTATTTCTTAAAAATATGACAGCTGAGGGTACTCTGATAGCTTTCTCTTTATATTTAGTTAGTAACTTGCATGTTCGCTATACATGAATATATTAGTCCAGATAAGAGAACGCATAAGGAATAAGATGCAAGAAGAGGCTGACAATAACATGTCAAGCATTCAGAGAAAGAGGTTGAGATTTTCACCTGAAAAAAAGAGGAGAGAGCAAATGGGGGGTTGGTTTGAAGGTACTTAAGGACACAGGTACTTGTTGAAAACCAAAAATAAAAACAAAACAAAACCACATCCACACACCCTATTTAATAGACTACAGGGAAAAGATCATCTGACTTTGAAATCCTTTTCCTGAAATTGCTTCCATTGTTACAGAACAAGCGGTTGTACGCACTTTGTAACAGGAAAGTATCACATGCACCAAACCTTGTCAGATCTGTGGATTACGCACAGTTAATGCACCGCATACTAGAGCCCAAGGGTGTAACGCTACCCTGGTAACGGTGGTAGAATAGGGAACAGCACTTCGGGGTAGGTACCTGGGCAGCTCTTACCCCCAGAAGGTGCCCTCCCATCAGAAAGAGGGCACAGGTACAGTTATCCCAGCAGCCATATCTTAAGAAAATAATTCATGAGGTAAGAAAGGTCAGGAGAGAGAAAAGCCTAAAGATGAGTAATTTTACAACTTGACGTAGATAGGAATTACATGAAGCTATACAAAAATAAAAATATTACAGGTTGGAGTCAGATTATGCAGTCATTGGATACAGCAGTATAACCAGCAAACACACTGCTGTTTCTATACAGCAGTAATCACAGTGCATAATGTCTGCACTATAAAATCTTACAAAATATTTTAATAAGTTCCACTATAAAATACTACAGATATTCACTCAGAACACAGTTCAGGGGTAGCAGACTGTATCCAGACATCCTCTGTTTTTTCATTAATAGAATTACACATTTTGAATTTCAAGTCACTCTTCATTTTTCCCCAGAGGGAGAAAGGGGAGAAAATACGATTAGGTCACTGAATGTTTCAGCTGCTGCAAACTTCTGGGCTTTGTTCTTGATTGGAGTGAAGGGAAGATCGCCATCCACCGCCGGCTGTGGGGGGAATTAAAGCGTGAAGTAAGTGTTCAAGTAACAGTTATCTGCTCTACAGAACATAGCACTGCAAGAACACAAGATAAGCTAATGGCAAATTCTCCTTTTTCTAATGCTATCTGTATAAACACCAAACCAATAGTAATTACTGTCAGGCCACTGCTTATGCATGTTAGATGTCTGTATACTTGAGAGGCCACGTAGAAATCACAGGATAAAAACAGCGGAAAATGCTTTTGACAAAGCAACAGGAGAAGCAAGCAATTTTATTGCATCTTATTCAATACTTTGGAGACATGATGGTTTTAGAATAAGCAAGATTAAGGCAAAGCGCAATGTTGTCAGGCAATCTGAAAATGTTCCTTAAATCTTCAGCAGTTTAGTAGATGTAAAAATACTAAGATGTGCTTGCTTATGTGTGACAATCGTAACCCTTTTCCAAAGCAAAAGATGCAGTTCAAAACCATACACCCACGATCAGTACCATGACTTCCTAGCAGAAATGTTACAAGCTTATTTCCAGACATAAAATAAGAAATGAATAGGTGGTGCGTTCTGAAGATACTTAATGCATAAAGCAGTAACCCATATTTTAGAAAGGACTTTTCACACGAGACTGAGGAAATTGGATACCCAGATTCTTTAAATGGTTTTGAAAGTCTTTGTACACCTGCTTTTTCCTGTTGAATCTTACTTCCAGCTCTCAAAGATAAAGCTATAAAATCAAGAGATGCTACAGACCTGGAAAACTCCAATAAGAAAGTGGATGTAAAAGACCAGCCAGTTCAAACAACTAGATTGGGTTAGTAAATATTTACAAGGAAATCCACAAGAAATATAATTTAAAGGCTCAATCTGATGAGAATCAGACATATTCTTTTGTTATAAATGTCTCAATTCATCCTACACTCAACATGTGCAATAAGGAACAGCAGTCTGAGCCAGTGCAGGGAGACAGGACTCATGGCCTGTGTTTGTTAGAGTAAGTTGTATGAATTGGCTTGATAACATCTCACAGAGTTTGATTTTCTCCATGTAATGACTAATTTTGTAGGAAAGGTTAACAGTACTGCAAACAAATGGATTGCTGTAGTCAAATAAACACAATGGGCAGCTTACCATATCAAAAGGATTTCTACCAGTGCACATCAAGTCACTACACAAAGCATCTGAAAAATAAGAATATTTCAATATTTTAAAAAGTTAGTCTGTTGCTACTAATGCTGGAAAAAGCCACCTAGTTTTCTGCAGCTACTGAAGAAAAGCTAAGCTGTGTTTATTTTAATTCAAGCCTTTTATACCAGCTTTCCACTTCACATATAGGAGGGAAACTACACAGAAAAAATATCTGAGGGGCACTGTTTGCTAATGTGCACAGCATATATAAGTCATGCTAGCTGATGCTAGGTAGGTTGTGTGCTACCTACCACATACCTAGATTAACAAAGCTACACAAATGACAATGCTTTCAAGCATTAATACCTAGAGTACCATAACACTTGAAAATAAATGAGGCCCCAGCAACACCACATAAACTACACTAAACGGCTTTAAGATACGCACCTGGTTTAGGGTCTGCTATTTGCGGTTCTCCAGACTGAGCCGAGCTAGTCTCTGTGCAGATGTCCTTCTCTGGACTGCGCATGACAATATCTTGTCCTTGTTCTGCAGCAGATGTTTCCATCTCTTCCATGCCATCTATTACTTTTAATTCACGGTCATGATTTTCCAGCACCTGAAAAACAGGAATTTGAACTGTTCCTAACTCTTTGTGAGGCTAAAGATGTCAGCAGCAGCTATATTTGTTTCCCAGAGAGTAAAAAGAAAAGCATCAGTGAAATAAGGATGTAAGGCAGTACGTAAGACACTAAGAAGCTTTCTTATTTTCTGTTTTGTCTGCAATGAAAAAGTTTGTCAGCTATTGATGCAGAAGCACAAAGTTGAAGAGGTAGCCAGGGTATTCAAGAGATGTGAGCTTGCAGAAACCAGCACGTCACCAGTTGGTCAAACCAAGTCCATACATCTCATTTACAGTTTTCATGGACAACTCGAGAGATGGCAATTCAACACAGGACACTGTACAAAGGACAGGCAGGACAGAGCTTTGATCTATTTCATATAAACTTTTCCCAAATACCTTCTTAAGCTCGATAATCTCTTAAAGAGAGTATAAAGGAAGTTCTTCCACCTCAAAGAAGATTTCGAACTTAACTGAGATGCTTAAAAGGTACCGAGGATGGTAAGCGTTCTCCTAATGAGACTTCACCTCAAGAAAAGTCTACAGGTACTGAACGTTAAAGATTCTCACAGTATTCCCCAGAGAGGGTCATCCAACAAGAAACTTCTCACGCGACAGGGAAAGAATGAAGTAAAAGGAAAAAGAGCAAAGCAGTTGAGTAAGATGTTTTGTATATTAGATACTGAATAAAGATGAGCCTCAGTATAGCTGAGTTAGATGCCAAGGAAGAGAATACTATTCAGAGACATTTATGTATATGAGGCTGATACAAACTAATAAGATATCTGTCTGTTTCTAAATAGAGTAGATGAAAAGGAAAATCAACACAATAGATTTGGCAGTGAATAGTAGGAATATGGCAGCTGCTGGGATGTTAGCAGGCCCCACAAAGGCTGCTGCAGTGCTGCACGGGTCCAAGCAGTAGCAAATAAAAATTAAGATGCTACATTTCTAACAAAAGGTACTAAAGGGTGATTATTGAACTCCAAAATGCTGGCCTTCACTAACACAGGATCATCTGAACTATGGAGGCCACATTCCCATTTCTAAGGGCTACAAGCCCTCAAAAGTAGGCATATCGTGAAGTCCTGACATTTCAGGGCATGGATTTCTGAACTCTGGTACTTGTATTACTAACAATACTCTTCCTATAACGTTAAACAGTCTAACAGCCCAAAGCCCACCTATGACAACATGAGGACCCTGAGACCTAGGTGCTGCTGCTACTGCTTTCAGCGATGGTCCCCAGTGCCAAAGCATTTTAAAAAAATCCCACACCAGCAAAATAGGTAGTGGACTTAAAGGAGCATTGCTTGCCCAAGTGACAAGCGTCATACAGCAGCCAACAGGAGCTCCAGCAGATAGCTCCCAAAGGGCTAGAGGAGGGCCAAAAACTGCAGCGCGGGAGCCAGTCCCTATTGACATTCATTCTGAAGAAGCAAAAGCACCAACCTGAGGAACACAGAGATATCTTGACGAGGACCTGATCAGAAATTCAAGTGTCTGGGTCTAATAAAAAGAACTGTTAAACCAGAAACCTGGATTGGGCACCCTTATCCTGAAGGAATGGGCAAGAAAGTTTGAAGCCTATTTCCTGACAAGAGTTCAGCTCAGTGCAAGAGAGGAACTCCAAGTTGCTGGTATTCCCATGTTTGCATGCCAAGTAGGAAATTAAATTTATTTTACAAACTTTGAACAGTGTAGCCAAATGACCTTAGATAAGCTCCAAGGGGGTTTCATTTCAGCAGGTCTTCTCAGGTGTGTAGAACTGCTGCAGTAAGAGTGAAGTATTATGTAAAGACACCGCTGCTGACAATAGAAAGTGTTTTTGCAGTGCCACTTGTGACATGCAGTAGCTCACACTCAAGTTTGCATAGATAATCAACATCTAAGACATGTACCACTTAAGAGGTGAATATTTGTTTTTTGTTAGTAGTAGAAATAGATATTTAAAGCACATATGTGAACTATACATGACTTACACTAGTTCCCTCTGCTGTGCCAGCTACAGGACAATGTTCTTCTGCAACTAGAGAAATGCTGAAAGAGAAACAGAAGTGTTTTCACTGTTCTTAATTATCTACAGGTTTTGACTTAGGCCAACTGATTTCACAATCTGTTCTGCAGTTATGCTTCGTTGCTTGGCACTAGGCAGCCCTATCAGATTTTCTCAGCAAAAAATAAACTTCTACTCCAGCACTGAAATCACATTTGAGAAGCAAGGTTCTAACATTTCCTTGAGGGAAGGAAAAGAAACGAAGATTTAGCAATCTTTATCCCTACTAGATTGGAAGGTAAGAGGCATTAATAATTCTATCAATTAAAGCTATAATTTTATTTGTAGAAAAAAGTTAATTAAAAGCTGCCTTAACATGTCTACCTTTGCTCAAGAAAACCACCCGGGAGAGCTTTTCTAGGGGGAAGTTGGTGCATTTTCAAATTTTGTGTTGCGTGGAAGTCTCTGGGTACTGGCGTCACTTGTTTTGCAGTTGTATCCTCAGGGTCGTGCAGAGCAGAAGGATTGTTCAGAAGCAAAGCTCTGCTGGATGATCTCGGAGTTGCTAGTTTTTCAGAAGTCCACTGGGAAGATCTACAAGGTGTCTTTGAAAGCAAGCCTGAAAGTGTTTAATGTTTCATTATTACAGCAGTTTATAGAATGTGAAATTAATTGTTTGTTAGAGTTCTAGCTAGAAACATAGCCTAGTTTCTTCTAGAAGTGTTGTATACAAATGATAACCTGAAATCTTACACACACTGCCAGCAAAATTGAATAAAAATGACAAGAGTAGATCAGTATGTTACAAAACTACGTTAACTCAGAATAAGCAATTTAGTAATGACTATTCCTTCAGAAAAAACTGAAATAGTGAGATTTGCTGTTCTTATTAAGAAGTCCGTACAGTGAAAGTTGTCTGTATTAATTTCAGTCTTTCACATTAGAAAATATTAATAGAATAAAAAAGACATGGATACATAATTGCTTCTTATGAAAAGTTGTCTAACAGCGCTTAAAGCCAATGTTGCTCGAACCTTTTCAGCAGCTCTTTTGTACGAATGGTAGGTGTATTTAAAAGCTTGCTAGTCTTGTGATACAGAAAAAAAAAATCTATATTAAAAAAATCAGACTGGGAAATTCAAAATCAGATTAAGAACCAGAAACGGGAAGGAAGAGGAATGACTCTCAAAGAATCAAGGATTACTGAAAATACTGGCTTCATATTGATTGCAATAAGATGCTGAAAATAAAGTTATATTTTGAGTGTGTGCTCAAGAAAGCTGTTAAACAGCTTTTCTAGCAGACTGAAATGTTACAGTCTTGATGAACATGAAGACGAGCATATTTTATTTGCAGCTTTGAAGACAGTACTGCAAGAGATTAAATAAAGGACATTAACCTACATTGATCTTGATGAACAGGTTGCCAGCAAAGTCTGGGAATACTCAGATTAAAACTTTATAGCTAACCACATGCTGAACCACCACGTATCAGCTGTTTTCACATTTCTAAGCTGATACATTGCATTGTCATACTCAAATTAGTACATCCAGGTAGAACAGTTTACTTGGTTCCCTGACATAGTTAACTTTGACTTGAAACATTAATTCTGCCCAATACTGGAGGGAAACAATAGTATCCAGTATAAACAGCATAATTCCTCCCCGATGAGCCTATTCAAATCTCTTCAGTAGTTTCAGGTCACAGAAATCACAATTAAGCCTCACCCACCTGGGAAGGATTTCACAGGGCTTTCAACTCTAAAAAACCCTCCTTCAAAAACCACTTTTTCTACTTCTGGTGGCTTCTCCTGGTGTGTACAATCAGCAGCTCCCTCATGCTTCATTTTATCCCTCATAGCTGCTTTTATAGCAGCAAGCCGGTTTCGGGCAGCAGTTCTTCCAGCCGCTCCCAACTTTGGTTTGGATACCCCATTTGGAACAGTCTTTTTCTGAAATTGTAAGAAAGTCTAAGTCACATCTGGAAGTTTCAGTCAGGGGCAACTACACCCAAACATCCATGCAGCTGCTGGCTACTGCAGTTGCCCACCACACACGAGGACAGCAACAGGCAACAGACACGCTGGAGACAAGATCTCTGTTTATTTCCAGAATATTTTGTACTGCCGTTCAGCTAGAAAGGCCAGTTTGTGATGACAGCACTAAGGAATTTCCATGGGAAGTCTGCAGTTCAGAAATACTCAATGCAACTGTTTTTCTAAAAACTCCAGTTAATATTCTTACTTGATAGCCCTAAAAACAGTGGGATACAGGGACTCCTAGTGGCAGGAAGATAAAGTAACTGCAGGATAGACTTTTCTCCTGGAAACCAATTTTTCCCAAAGTGTCATGCTTTATACCATGCGTAGGTTCTGATATTTATGGTCAGTTGACATGGACTACATTCCACCCAGTTTCCTCTGCCTAGAGGTCCTTAAAAACCCTCATATGGTTTTTATGATTAGCTGAGCAGTCTCAAGGAACTGGACAAGGTTTAGGTCATGCGAATATGATTATGTTCAGTCATTAGAAATAATTATATATTGCAAGTCAAAGAGTAGATAAAATAGCTCCCACTATAGCTTATTTTGCAATAAGCAATAGCTTATTTTGGGTAGCATTAGACCCGTGGGTGCTTAAGAGAATTAGATGTTTAATGCTACCTGTGGTACTAATGCCCTAATGGGGCATCAATATTAGTTTAGCACTCATTGCTTAAAACTGTCAGTCACTGTCAAATTCCTGTTTAGGGTTGCTTTTTCAGTTAAGTCAGTACCAACACCAGTGGATCATAGGAAGCTTTTTTTTTTTTTTTTTAAACATTTTAAGAGTAAATTTCTAGTCTAAATATAACAGACTTGCCTTACTCAAGTATTCCCAAGGGAGTCACTGTAAATTCTTAGTCCTAATTTTCCCAGCAGAAAGAGGCAGCTAACATCACAACCACCAACTAATATAAGTGCAAGGGAGAAGGGTGCACCCTGAAAGCATTTTCATTGAGTTTTTAAACATTTTCATTAACATCTAAAGCATGCCAGATGAGTAGGGCTTTAGAAGAAACTTCTCTTCATTACCTTGATAATTCCTTTGCTTGGGATATCAAGTGGTTGCCACTCATTATCTTGAAGCTTTTTCAGATTATCAAATTTTTTGTTCACATCTTCAATCTATTGGAAATCCCAGAAAAGTCCAGGTTTAATATGTGAGCCTTATACCAGATTCACAATAGAATAGCATTTTATAAAATCAGATGACTTAAGTTTAAGCATAAAGTTTAAACATATTACATTATGATAAAGTTTAAGCATAGTTATGCATTTAGGTACTTTTTCTTTAAGTACAGAAGCAGACCAAACCACCAGCCAATACGAACTATTAAGTGTTCTCATACAGTTGACATGAAGCTATGCGCTAACATACACAAGCTCCAGGTTAGATGACAAGATCAGACTGGTCTCATTTCTCTAGTTTAAAGGTTAACAGGGGAAGCAAAGAAACATCCAACAAAATCAAACATCTGTAATTAAGGAGCTGGTTTGCAACCTCTTCTTGTGCTGAACTTACAGTCAAAAAATTGATAATGGTCATATTTAAGGAATGCAAAAGAACACATCGCTTAGTAGTTTTTATACCAACCAAGCACGAGTTTTCCATTACATAGGAAACACATCACAACAACTTTTTTTTTTTTTCTTCCCCCTCTTTTAAACTTCTGGCCTGAATAGCTTCTTGATGCACTCTTTGCTTGTTCGTGACACCCTGTGGATAGGCATGCAAGCTAGCTCTGCAGCATTACCTGTTCCCTGACTGCTACTCAGTGCGACTGCCTTTTTCTCCTTCAGCTTTATAATGAAGACAATTGTCTCATTTACTAATAAGAACATAGAAAGCTTGTTCATAACAGACTAGTCGCTGAAGCAACAAGCCCTTTACATCTTCCCCAAAATTCAGAAGATGCAAATAAACAATGGACAACAAACCGGACAAGAGTTAGCAATTCCATTACTCTGAATTTATCTAAGGGAAAAGATGGAGATCCTCAGGAGAAACTTTAATTGCCCGCAACAATATCGTAAGCATAGTTAAGCCATGCTTTTCAAATTATTGGTTCTAGTGAAGTTCCCCACAAACACCTGATGTTTCAGAAACAGACCAAACCCACCTGCTTTCTTGAAGGAATTCAAGACCTGTGAATAGGACCTGAATCGACATTAAATGCATCTGTTTCAGAAACAGACCAAACCCACCTGCTTTCTTGAAGGAATTCAAGACCTGTGAATAGGACCTGAATCGACATTAAATGCATCTCTGCCTTCGATTTAACCATTTACAAGTTCCTTTGTTGAATGCTTATGCACAAATACTGTTAAGGAGAGCCTTTTTGATCATTTAGAATATATTATAATCCATTCTGAAGCCAATGGAAGCATCTACCGAGGAGACAAAGGTTTCCCATCACCTGGCCCCTCTAAGTGATGTTATTGCAGTTTCTGCTTTATTCTCACACCAAAGGCATGGAACTCCTGCTTTTCAGGTGAGAGTCAGGAATATTTCCCATCTTTTGGTCCAAATGGATGCTGACCATATCCTCACTCCAAAACAGAATGAGTTCTAGCTGCACACCATTCACTTGCACCTTCATTCCAAAGAAAACCAAGGCACACAAACCATGAGAAAGCACAAGAGATGGCCTGGTCCACCAAATAGCAGTCATAGTATACCAGCTAGTACTGTCCTCTATTAGAAAGCGTTAAACAAAGACCTAAATTTTTTATATAGAAAATATCAGGATCGGCATATTCAAGTGAAAAACAGTTTCAATCCATTGCATGTAAATAATACTATTTCAGACATTCTTTATTATGTAGATTAACATGCAAGTACATACCTGAAAATTAACCATATCCCAAAATCCATCCAAGTCTGTACACGTTGTTTCTTTTTCACCCCGTTTAAATTCGCAGTTATCCACCAGTCCTTCAAACTGTTTAAACCTTTCTGCTATGAGCAGTCTTGTCTGACCAATTGTTGTGCGAATGAGATCTTTAGCTGACAGTAAGAAGAAAACAATAAAGTAAATCTTGGAATAATCCATCAATTCACAATTGATGCAAGTATTTGAAGAGTCTGGAATTTGCTTATTGCTTGAACCAACTTCAAACCTGCAATACAACACATACGGAGCATACCTATTAATTGAACTCTTCTATGCTTGCCTCTTCCAAAACAATTTACTATCTCTGTAAGCCTTTAAGATAAAGCATTAATAAGTCTTCCTCATTTTCCCAGACATGAATACTTACTCTATGCTTATTTAAAAATCTTATAGCTTGGTTAAAACTTGTGCACTTAAATACACTTAGAACTGACAACAGAAAAACTAGTTTGATAGGCACTCCATTCATTTCACTGTCAGGTACCATCATGTCAAATACTATATGTAAGTTTTAGTCTCAGGAGATGAAGCAAACCTTAATATTTGGGCAGATACAGCTCTATACCCTATTTAATACAACTTTTACTAAGTGCTCTAGACAATGCCATTTGGTAAACATAATCAGATAGTTATACTTTCCTCCGTCACCTTCAGTTGCCATGAAACCCCTTCTAGTGCCTATTGCAAAGTTGGTCTTACCATCCTCTGGAATGTCCAACTCCAATTTTCCATCCCACTGGAGGCAGTGAGACATCAGCCTCTCAGTCTCAGACCGAAGAATGTTTCTAAAAATAAAGGGATAGTGGAAAAAAAATTTTGGAGATTATTCTAACTGTTGTCACCACTTGTAACTGTCAGTATTGATTGCTATCCTTTTGCTTTCAGAGAAGGTACACTGTCTTTGAGTAGATGCCATTAAATTGCTTAAGTTCAAAGGCTGGCTGAGATGCAATTTCCATGTTATTATTTCCAAGCTTGTTTTCCTTAAAGGTGCTAGTCTCCAGAAATGTATATTCTTTACTTGCACTAACAATTCCAAAGGGAAGACAGGAATGAGTGCCTATCCAGATCACTCCTGACAGACATCAATTATTATAAGCTAATCTTTACATGATGTCCTGTTAGTCACATTAAGGACTTTAAAACAGAGAGCAAGAAAGTGAAATAAATCAGCACAAACCTGAAATAGGGCACATCATGCTCCTGCTCTCTTAAATCATCTGACTTTGTTCCAAGTGCTGCTGTATCTGTAGAAACAGGGATTGTTTCATTTGATCTCTGAATGGAAGTGTTCTCATCTAATTCACATGCTGAAAAATATAATAGATAGATATTTGTTCAGAATCTGGTAAAAACTAAAAAGACAGAATGAAAAACTAAATATGAGCTTTATACCTTTTTCTGCTTTTAAACCTGTAGTGATTTGCTGTTCTTGAATGCTTTTACCAGCGAGTACAACTTGACTTTTAAAATCAGGTTCTTGTGCTTTAATTTCTCTGGATTTTTCAGCTGTGTTACTGAAAATGAGAATATATGTTAAGACATACTGAGAAACTGATACCAAGTACGGCCAACATTACACAAAATCGCAGTTAAGAGTTTTGAATTCTCTTATCTTACATTCATTACATTCATCTTACACTCAGCACCAGACAGTTCAAGATATTCCTTTTAAGAGGAGTATGTCAGTGTGTACGTGTGTATTTATATATGGCACAGTCTTTGATATATGCTATCTTGAGCTGCTCTGCTCTACTTCTATGGCATAGACAGCACTACGGATTACAGCCTTCTTTGCTGTTATATCTACATTTGATTGAGCAAAGATAGCAATCATCACGTTTCAACATCAGAACAATTTGTTACACATGGAATCTCCTACAGATATTTTCTGCAGCATCGCAGAAAGGTTTCCTTGCATTTTAGGTCATTAGAAGAAAGAATCTTACACTGAAGTTTCTGAAAAATCCCAGAAGGCACCAGGTGTCAAAAATGCGTTTGCCCTAGAAGGAGTCATGGGTGTGACCCTGTAGGTTGCTAATCCATTTAATGGCTGAAACACAAAGTTCTGAGGTGCAAAAGAGCGTGTTCTGGGTCTCCCTGGAGAAGAATTATTTGTCAGCGAAACATTTTTCTTTTCCACTGAGGTCTGTTCCTGTCGAAGTTCTACTGATGCTGAATGTTTAGAATCAGCTACAGAATCTTCCATCACTGGATCCAGCTGAGCATTTTGATGTACTTCATGTTTAAAAGGAAGTACCTAAACAGCACAAAAAAGACAAAGCAAACACCACATTATCAAGTGACTCTGATGTCTATTACAGGCATGGGCTGAATTCTAATATGACTGTTAGAAAGGTATCACAAAGGGAACAATTTCTAGAAAGTAGCCTTTTACAACAAAATACACGTACAGAAGTCTTGATTTATCAATAGGCCCAACTGGATTTGACACTTGCAAATCACTCTAGCAGCAGGGGTAGCACTTGACTGTGAGGAATGTAACACTCTGCCAAAGGGGCAGAAGTAGCGGAACACTCAGCCTACCAAAGCAGTGATTAAAACGAAGTAAATAATTTTTGTCAATACTAGGGACAAAATGCTTTGGGTGACAGGCTCAAGAGCAGAGTAGCTGGCACCAAATCCAGCCAGGCCTATTGAATAAACACAGTTTACACACATATTGCAAACCAAAGACTGAAGAACAAGCTAAAATAAGCTGATAGTTGAGGAATGCAGCTCAAGACAAGGAGAGCACAAGTGCCGTTAGAACAACAGAACTTAGCTCAAAGAGGAGAGAAAGTTAATAAGTTGAGTCCACATTCCTGTGAGATGAGTGATTAGACAGTCATACAGAATGCATTTTTAAGATGTCGATATTGAGATATTATTAGTTTGAATCAGTCAAAACAGTTTAGACCATCTTTCAAGAAAATACGCATCTTCAATCCATTGGAAATCTTGTAATACTTTAGATATCCTTGCTTGGCACGTGAGCTTTGAATTCAAATTTTAATATGCTTCTCGTGACTAGATGACTGAGGTTACAGCAAGTGTTCACCAACTGACAATACAAAGTAATTGCTGCCTGTGAAGAGGTGTTTACCTGAACCAAGACATAAGTGCCTGCACTTCAGCAGTTAACCTGTCAGTGTTGGTGTGCACCTACACTACAGCTTAGGACAAAATTGGAGAATAGCTGCAGTTTTTGAAATAGGAGTAGAGATGGGAGGTGGGGGGGAGACACTAGGTGAGAAGAAACAGTGGAATGTAAGGAACAAGAAAACATGTTGATGCTTATTACACAGGGCTGTCAACCTATATATACACAAGTTTTTTGGATATCTGCATTGGAGGACTACCATGAATTCTCATACTGCAATCTCTATGTTGATGTAGAAAAGGATTGTTAAAGCAACCAACTCCATTCTGGGAACCAGAATGAGTGCCTTCAATTACTGTAAATCATATTTACTTTGCAGGATAAAATATTTCCAGCTGGATTTTTTTGGTGGTTCAAAACCTAAAAATGCATTTATTTTTCTGCTTCTAAGGTCCCATACAATTACCTAAGCATAAAAATGATACATTCAGAGATGTCTTCAAAGAGGAATGAATTGCACAAAATTTACAAACGCTAGTTAAAAACAGCAAACTGTACATGCCAGTTGCTTACTATTTTAAACACCAGACTTATATGAGATATTTCAGGTAAGATCTTCTCTCATTTAAATCAGCCAAAACTTGACGATCAGTAACCAAGTCATCCCTATAAGCTATGCAATTTTGCATATTTTCTTCACATAAAAAATACTGTACAACCTTCCTTTTTACCTGAACAACTCAAGAACTTGCTTGTATTAATGAAGCACCTTCTGATCAAGCAGCAATGACTGATTTTAAGTATTGCTACGAGAATGACATTGCCTGCATTTGGCTTTTAGAGTTTGACTGGAACCAGAGGTCTTCATCTCTAAGAGGTAATAATATCAACATGAAAACAAACAAAAAAAGCAATCCAACAGCTAAATTACTCCAAACAACATAATCTACTTTAGATGCAGCATCAACATACTACAGTTTGTTATTCATTATTAAACCTGCTTTATTGCTTTATAAGGTGAACGAAACTTCCTACCTCCATGATGTCAGGTTTGACTGCCTTCTTCTGCTTTCCTACATTAGCTGTCTTTCGTTGAGGCTGGTTTCCTAGAATGAACGAAACTCCAGAAGGTCAAAAAGGCATCTAATTAAAGCAATCTTTCACCAAAGAACTGTCATAAAAAAAGGCTAGTGATTAAAGACAGAGAGGAACTGTGAGGGTTTTTTGAGTGGGAGACAGCTAGAGGGCAGACACCTAATTGGAGAAGTTCATACAAAAGAAAACCTGTCCTAGGATTTAAACAGCACATTAAATGATATCTAACCAAGAAAGGAAATCAGATTCACTAAGTCATTAATTATTAGAAGTTGTCATATAATCACATTATACCTGTATGAGAAGCTAAACACGCAAATACAGAGAACCATATAGCTCTATTTTAAGGTGTACATCACAGAAATCTTAAGAATAAAAAGTCTCTTACTTCCTCACAGGCTGAAGAGATACTGTCAAATCAGTTTGAGTTCAGATTTTAAAATTTCTATATGGTGAGAAACTGGTGGATTGAAATCACTATCACAGCTGTACTTTCAAGCCCAGGGTTTTACTTTTGTCACATATAATATAAAGGACATTGCAAATGTCCTTTATATGTCTCCAATTCTGGAGAATCTCTAGAGGACAAGAATCTATACTAAAGATTTCCCTTTCAGTAACCATTAAGTTCCCCTGTTCTGGTAAATAGAAAAACATGCATGAAAAGAAATTAATGACCCAAAGAGCGCAGGCTCTCATGTCTTCCAGAGACATCTGTTTCTGATCACAGACCTATTAATCATGTGTCCTCAAACAGTGATGCACCAAATTGGCAAATCTTTACTCGGTTCTGTTTCTGTTCTTTCAGGCTGTAATTACCATATGGATATTGATGCTCCACACTGAGGGATTTTCTGGGGAACTGTCCAATGTTGGTTTCAACATCTTGATTTAAACATTGCAGTAGAGATTCCAGATGAGATTGTTACTGATAGAGCATCTAGTCCTTTTCTTACATGACAATTTGGCATGATTTACACGCAGTCTTTAACTATTCCAAGCAGATAAGTACACAGCAGAATGCAATGTGCTAAGACATTTCAGAACAAGCTGATATATATCTCTACATCACAAAAGAGTGCCTGAGATGCAAGCAAGACCCTGAAGACAGAGCTGTCTTAGTATATCATCTGATAATGAGTCTAACTGCAGCACAAATGTACATACGTTGTTCTCAGTGCTTGCTTACAGTCCTAGCCAGGGTATGGACTTTACAGCACACTATGCTGAGTAGTACTCATCAAGACAGAGCTACACAAGCAGAAGTACAGTTACTACCTCACTTACCAGTAGCAGCGGCAGCAGTCGTTTTCAGCATCTGTCTAGCTGCAGAGGCGGCTGCTCTGGTGATTCTTACATTTGCCGCTGCCTGGACCACGGACTGTAACACTGTAAGAAATATTAATTCCAGAGATTTCAAAGCTTGCTAAGGAGCAGTATTCAAATAATATCACTGAAGGTTTAGGTTTTGTAGAAATCAGAAGAGCACATTAGCATTTATCAGTTGCATTAGTTTGCAGGAATCAATAGTGAGGGTGTTTTCTGTCAGCTCAGTGCAAACAGTGCTAAACACAGACAGCACAGCTCAGCCTTGGCATCAAGGCAGCACTTGGATGGATCTTGACTGAAGATTGTTTTTGCTGTACAACGGTACCGCCAGGACCCTGAGGAGATCACAATACCACTGTATTAGGTGCCATGTACACAGCATAAGGAACTCTTCTCAGTATTCTCTGCAGTCTTAGACAGAGTCAGTATTATTCCTATTTTACAGATGAAGCTTTCTAGAGTAGTCAATTGTCAGTTATTTGCACAGCTGGAAATTTAAACAGAACATCTAGGTAACAGTGACACGATGGTCATAATATGAATGTATTCTAAGGTCTGATTTTAATGTAATTTAATAACATATTTTTAAATTTAAGATGAATTATCCCTGATACATTTCATAAAAATATGACTCAAGTTCATGCGCTGTATTACCTACCTTGATGATTTTCATCTTTGTATTCTACTGCTGTTTCTAATTTCCTTCAAGAATGATGGCATTTGTTGCACAGAAAAATTTAACAGAAGCTCCTGATTTCATACCCTCCCTTTCTATACCTACATGAAATCTAGTAGCCCCACTTGGTTACTGTTAAATGCTATTTCTGTTTTTATTGTAATTCTAGCCTCCATGGAAATGCAGCTTGACAAGCTGGAAAAAAAGTACTACATAAATAACTAACATTTGATTTATTCACACATTCACTTCTAACATTTTGATCTAGAATTTAAATGCATATAAATGCATATTCTTGATTCAGCAAAAACATTGCAAAGTCTAGCAGATTTTTTTTCTGTAAATGAAGTGTTTTAATTGCTATAGCAAACACTGATAATGGATCTTTCCAGTATTCACTGAAGGCATGACTGAAATTTATTTAAATAAAGGATTGCTGCTTGCTGATTGCTTGCTGATTTAATTAAGTTAGCAATGTGAACGTCATTTCACGCTAAATTACTAAATATCTTATGTTGGCATGAGTACTCCACACAACTTAGACATGTACATGACTGTGCTATCAGAAAGAAGTTCTGATCAAAGGTATTCTCCTCCTTTAACAAATGTGGCATGGGTTGTTGGTGTAAAAAGTGTATGAAATCATCACATAGAAAGTCCAGTGGTTAGACAGATACAGAAGGGGCTGTTTCTAATGTGAAAACAGACGACTGTATTCGTCATTTATCAAAGCAGCCAATCCTAAATGTAGTCCCATTTACCCAGTTACATTAGCGTGTATCAGAAGCCCAGACTCTTGTCTCCTACATTATATGCTGATGTGCTCTATCAGCTGGCTGTTTAACCTCTTCTTTTACAAACTCTTTTCAATGTCAAGTTACACAAGGAGTTTCATTTAGAGACCAAAAATTAATTCAGACTTAACCTTTAAAGCTTTTCTATACTTGTCATTATCCAGCAGTTTTATTTTTGGTTACTCAACGTGCACCCGCACAATCTTGATTTAAACAGTTCTTAGGCAGAACCTATCACTTTTTCACTTCCAGCATACTCTGAAGATAGATGAATAACACACAGGAATGAACATGAGAGAGAACTTTTATGCAGGATAGTCATGAGGAGGACTTTAAATTCTGCTCCAGGACAATGAAAACAACACATAATCTTAGGAAGCCACAACAAAGAGAAGAGCTCTAATAATACCAATTTTCACAGACTATTTTGAGACTATCAAGTTTAAAGAAGGCTCAACTGGAAATATCTCAATAAGTGACCAAAGAGAAAGATGTCAAGGAAATAATGGTGAGAGATTTGTAGGTTGAGTGCTTCCTGTGAATTAGACAATGGCTAATGCTTGACAATAACAGCTTTGCTGGAGAGATAGAAGAAAGACTTTACTGAATGCATTTATACTTCATTCAATTTCCTGTTTGTCGGACTACTCACAGTGCCAAGGAGAATTCATATTTTATTTGTATCAGTACTCCGGAAGCTTTCCAGGTAAAGTTGCTCTTCTGTAATAGCAGCAGCTACTACATGTGATGCTCTTCTCAGAGATAACAGACAGAAAGCTCTGCACAGCTCCAGCTGCTGAGGCAGTTAGCAATCACGCAATCCTGGCTACTGACCTTTTTTCTTTTCCCTCTCCTGCCATGCATAACCAGTAAGCGGTACTGCATAAGGCATCCTCCAAGTTTCATTTCCCAAAGCCTAAAGAGGCAATGAGTATATGCAATAGCTAGAGCTGCACAATTTATAGTCTGTCAGCTGCTGCCCTTGGTAGAAATGGGGTCATGCTAAAAATTCTTGCTTGTTCCTTGCATCCCTCCCCTAATCTGACAGCCACTGGACTCAGAAGAACAAAACATTAGAGTATCCTTTCAGACTCAGATGTAGGGATCATTCTATATTCATACCTTTCTCTTTTTCAACCGCTTTGTCTGTACCCATCTGTTTACGTCCTCCTTGTGTAGGGCAAGCACTACGCCCGTTGGCACAAACCTACAAGAAAAGTTTGCATTTTATGAAGTGTCAGATTACCAAAAATAAATTAGCCTCATTTCTTTCTGATTATTCAATAGGCCTGGTTGGATCTGGTGCCAGCAACTCTGCTCTTGAGCTTCAAGCCAAAAATAATGGCATCTCAAACAAAGTACGTAACTTCAGTCTCACCCCTACCTCTACTTTTAGTTGCAATCCTTGCTGACTACAATACTTTGTATGGAAAAAGTGGTCCGGAAGATCAGTAAACTCTTCTCTGTTTGTACTGACCTTATTAAACTCTGTAGCTCAATTCAGCACAACACTCAAACCAGCACAATAAGATCAGCTCACTGAAAGCTTTACTGTCCTTTCTCAGCAGAAGAGCCTGCTCAGAGAGAGCACTCAACATGCAAGCATACAACCCCGAGCTGTGGTCTGAAGCATAATTACACCCTTTACTCCCAATTCATTCACTGAAGTATACAAGAGACAAACCGTAGAATGCTTAGATGCAGTTGATGTCATTGTTTTTTCTGCTTGATTCTTGGCCTTTGATCGAGTAATCCTCCCAGAGGAAGCAGGAGCTGCCTGGGAACATTCCCAAAGAAACAAGAGTTAACATATTCCTTCTGCCCCATCCATCACTGTTAGAGTGGACGAGACGACTCAAGTATGAAAAGCAACATGGCCCTGCACTGCACGTGACAGTTAAAATGGATAAAGTGAAGAGTAAAGTAAAGAGTAATTCGAAAGACTTTCAAAGTCAGATAAGCTAAATTGGAACAAGTTACCAGTTCTAAAATAACTCAACTGTTTCATTTGTGGATGAACCACTACAGTTTTTGAACTGAGAACATGTATACGCAAAGATGTAAAGACAAAAATTAACATATCACAGTGCAATTTCCTCTTCTACTCTGTATTTTAAATAAACCAAATTATTCCCTTATTGTCACTAAATTGTCCCATAATTAACCAAGTCCAATGTCTTCACCTTAAACTAGATTTACATAGTATCTTCCTTACTAAACTAATATAAAATTTTTATAAAGCATTTACTGTAGAAATGTTTTAATTGATTTCCTACAACATTTATTCACATACAAAATTGTGTGTTAATAGAACATATTTCATGTACTCCATTTTAAATATCTAATTATTACACTTATTACCTTCTCTTTTGGTTTGATTGTCACAGGATCTTGGGGTACAAGCGAAAGAAAACCAGGTGCAGTAGGTCTATATAATCCAACTTTAAATACGCCCTTTTTTGCTTTCTCTCTTTGTTCTTTAAGTTTTCTAAGCTCCTTTTCCTCCTTATAGCGTTGGAGCATTTCCTTACGTTCAATATTCCTCTTCATGGCTGCATTTGTGGGCTGTTCTGCAGCAAGGGTGAAGAGAGACATTTTACGCAATCTTGAAGATATCTTTTAGCAAACAATAACGAACAAGTCAGAAAATTGCAAAGAATTTTTTCAAGATACAGAAGTAACATACCAAGTCAAAAAGTATAAGACTCACTGTCTAGAGTCTGTGCTTACAAATTTCAATTAAACTCTTATAATACAAACACATGCGCTCTATCAGCTTGCCAAAACCTTAAATGCTCTGCATTGTCTTAAAGCTTCTCACTGGAAGAAAGGTGTTCAAACATAAAATTCAACTTGCAAATATACCTCCCTAAATCTGGATCAGGGATACTGTAAGCTCAGATCTATTTTACAGTGTAAACACTGTACCTGCGAGGTTATAGCATTAAAGTTAATGCTTTAAGCATACTTAATTAGTTACTTGTACAAGTTTCTCTATTAAAACACTTCTAATACCATTGAAAGCTGAAGTTTGGGTCAGCTTTAGACCCCAAAGAATAAAATCTGCCTCAAGTTGAGGAGAACAAATAAGGCAAAAGTTATGAGAAAGAATAAATCCTTGAAATGACATCAACTTGAATTACACATCCACCTGGAAAACCTACTGTAAGTTAAAATTTATTGAAGATAATCCATTTGTAATTTCTATTAATTTTGTATTTGACACGATTACATAGTGATTACATTCTTTCCTCCAGTGATTTTCTTCTTTCAAAATACCAAAGGTGAAAATATTTCTGAAGAAATCTGTTAATAGTCTGTTTAAAGATTAACTTAATTCCTTAGGCCATAAGTACCCAGACAAGCTGGAGAGGCAAAACTCAGTTTGTGCAGGTCCTGTTTTCTGGGAGGAAACAGAAGGTAGCAAGAACTGTTAACCCTTAAAGTATAACATTTACTAATCATTTCTAAGCATACTTTAAGAATATGACAGGTATCAGTCATATATTAGAAGAGGTTATAGATCAGGATTATTCACTTCCTGAACAAAGACATCATTAAGACCTTTTCTGTTGAATATTAATAGCAAAACACATTCATTCTTTGACTGCTCCAGGCAAATCATAGCAAAGCCTCATCCACACAACTGAAGTAGTGAAAGAGGATAAAGCTGTATTAGACTTTATTTTCTTGGTTCACTTCAGTTAGCAGAATTGGCAGTTATTGCTTTTTAAATGTTGAAACACTTCTTCAAATTAAAATACTAACCACAGTTAGGTTCTTGTGATTATATTACCAAATCTGTTTAATTAAACTTGTAACAATTTAAAAAAGCTTGAAAACAACCCTTTACTCACTCTGCTTTACATTGCTGTTCTCTTGAGAGCACATTCCACTTGTCTCATTTAGTTGAGAAATTCCCCTGTCTTTTGACAGCTGAATATTGACATCTGCCAATCCAAACTGTCTGCTCTTTTCAAACAACTTGTGTCGGTTCTCCTTTTGAAGCATTGATTTCCTGCGTGCAACTTTTGTTCTGAGGGTTTCCGTACTTAAGTCCTTTTTGTATCGACTGGCAAACTGGGAAGTAGCCGCCATCTTGTTTATCCTGCACAAAAATCATAATGATTAGGAAAAAAGCTGTCATGTTCTGGTTTTGTCATTTTCAATAGAGTTTGCATTTATTAACAGAGAAAGCCTTCAGTTCTACATTTCTGTATGTACACCAGAGAACACAAATCACAATTTCAGCAGTGATTCTTCATTATTTTTCCTCATTTTATACATCTAAGAGGCTGGTTAGTTAAATGGTCAACAAGTCTGGCACAGAATTAGTAGGGCAGGCTTTGCCACTGCCTGGGATTGGCTGGCTAGCCTGTTTTCAACACGTGTTTTTAATGTCAAGGAGACAAGCAAGTAGATGACAAGACTGTAGGACAATACTTGGAAGCAGCACGGCCACCGAGCATTTAGTTTACAACCTATCTGATGGCAGGACATTCTTGTCATGCAGAGTACTTGGCACTGTCTCCTAAACTGAGCTTCCAGGATGCAGCTGCAATACAATCACGTTTATTTCACATAGGGTTTCTCCCTACTTTTTTAACCCGCAGAATAATCGATATGAACATTAGTTGGCCTGTACATGCTGCTGTGCTAACAGCCACATATAAAGCTCCATCTGCTGCATCCCACTGAAGCCTGCCTCGTCAAGGGGGTTCATGCTTTTTTCCTGGATAGAGAGGACAGGATCAGTACTCTGTTCTCATAGTTGATCTTACCTTGTCTGTCACTTCAACCAGGGTGTGTTTGAAATCTCATCTTCCATTACTTATAGAAAACAGCTTTAGAGTAAGTACTAGCGATACAGCTAAACTAAATAGCCAACTATAGGTCAGTTACTGAGATTCTTAATTTCAAGACAGCAAGTTTTGATCAAACTGAAGGAATCAGCGAAAAGAACTAGGTTGAGGAGATCAGCCTTGAATATGGATGCACAGGATTTCTTAAAGTCCCAAACCCCACTATCTGCTACTGGTCAACATCCCCCCACCCTCCATCTTAAGCTAAGAAAAAGACCAGAGATCTAGCTGAACACTGAATACTCTAAATGCTGGGGGAGGGGAGGGAGGAAAAGAGTACCAGAATAAACACAAAGAATACAGAAATAAATAACAACGTATTCTTAAGCTGCATATGCATAGAAACAGCGAGGAAGGACAGAATCTGAGCTACCCCACAAAGGGATACAGACCAAGGCTGTTTAGACGCCACTGCTGCTGGCAGTGGCAGCTCCTTGCAGCCAACTTCAAGGCAGTATTCATGAACCGAGTACTCACATAGCACCAACAGTACACACACAACGATCTGGAAGTGCTTGGAATAGAGACTGGAGATAATGTATGATTAAGAATTACAAAAGGGTATATCTTGCTTCTTTTTTCAATATATTCAATGCTGCAGGGGGGAAAATGGTCAATGGAAATGCAAGTTATCAAACGGAAATAGAAGCAAAACTCAGCCTAAAGCACTTAAGTCAGAGACTGGATGTCTTCCACGCAGTTCTGGAAGAGCAGGTGCATGTCAGCGCCACCTGATTTGTGAATGTCAAACATCTTATATTCCATCCATTAACACATTCAGCAATTCGCTAATGACTGCTAATTAATAATGACTGCAAATGATCAGACTAACTGGACTCCAGTTCATAGGTCGTACTTGCCCTGCTTTACATACAGGTGATAAAGGAAGGTTAATTCATGAGGAATTCCAACTATAATCTTTGGACTAATCTTAGTAGTAGTTCCCATGGTGTTATGGAAATTCATTAAGAAAACAGTTAGAAAGTCATTAAGAAAACCACACTATCTACTCCTAGAAGCAGCATGATTTTTGTGCCCACTGGAAGAAAATCATTCCCAAAAGCAGCAACCGGCATCAAGTCCCAACACTCATCCTTGACAGACTTGCAGGATAAATCCCCTGTCTGGGACTCCTTGAACATGTTCTAAGCACAGCAAAGGTCCTTTCAGAGTGCTTGCAGTTTTTCCAAATCATTGCCTTGGAGAAAGGTAACAACCTATATTCACTGAATATACCCAGTTTTCTACCAGAAAAGCTTACAGAAAGCTGCATTTACCTTAAATTTTGATAAATATTTTAACACATTTACAGGATGCTTTTTTTCCCCTTTTGAGGTGTTAACTGTGCTCCACAATATTTTCTTAGCTATTACAGTAAAAGCCTCCCTAAGTCCTTTTGCCCCTTATAATCCTCAAGAGCAAGCAATCTGCTTTTCACAGTAAGTAATTCTCCAGAAGAATTCAACTGAAACTTGAAGAGAAAGGCAGATATAATAAGCAGAGGTAGAGAGAGTTTCCCACTTTTTTTATAATATGCATCATCGACTCACATCCCAAGTCAACAAAAGTAATATCACACAAGAGACTACCTGTGGTCTCTCTGGGCTTATTAAAAACAAACGACATGTTCAAGACTAAAAGCTCTTGCTCTAAACATTTTGCGGTATTTGGGACCTTTTCTCTTCAGGTGATGGTTTCTGAGCAGCACCTTGCCCCCAGAAAGGAGTCCAGAAAATTAAATTTAAACTGGAACAAACAGAGGCAAAGATTGGTAGCGTGAAAGGGACAAAGGGCTTATAGGAAAGGCTTAGAAATGGCTGGCATATGCTAGCAAAATTGGAGCTTAAAATTTATAGGATTTATTAAAAAAAAAAAAAAAAAAAGAGGGAAAAGAACCACTTAAGACCAGTGACGCCACAAGAGCCAGAGGAACAATTTGCGTACAAAGACCATTTTGGTGAATAGACACCATTCTAGCCAGAACTGCAACGACCTACAGCGGAGCAGCAGACAGCCCGGGGGTTTTAAGGGAAGAACTGGGCAGTTTAGGGACGGACTTTGGCGAAGCGGCTGCTCGCGCTGGGAGAGGACCCGGCGCTCGCCACAAGGATCCTCCGGGACCAGCTAAGCCGCCCCCCGCCGCCATTTCCCTCTTCTCGGGGCGGCCCTAAAGGGGCCTCCGCAGACTTTGGCCCTTCGCCCCATATTTTGAGGCGATTTCGGGGAACCGCTGGTGCCGACCCGCAGCGCAGGCCCCCTCCGCGGGCCGCTCCCCGCCGCCCCCACCCCGCCGGGGCCCCGCCATACCTGCGCCGGCCCCCCCTCCGCTCCCGCTCGCCTCAGCCGCCGTCCGCCCCCAGCGCTGCCCGCCACGGCTCACTTTCAAATCTCACCTGGCGACGCTCATTGGACAGCCCCGGCCGGCCCGCGGGCTCTCATTGGGCCGCTCCCAGCCGACCGTTGATTGGCAACTCCGGAGCGGGTTGCTTACTGGTCAGCGTCATCGCCGCGCTTGATTCCCATTGGCTGCTGTGAGAAGCCCGCCTCCTCCCGCTTGCCGCTCGGGGAGGTGTCTGTGGGCGGTGCGTCCTGGCCTTCCCCACGGGCGCCGCTCCCCGCCATACGGTGGCGCGGCGGGGTCAAAAAGCCTTGGGTGGCGTTTGCAGCATATTATATTTCCTCCACTTTTAATCTTACACTTTATGTGCACAAGCGCTCGCATGGCCTAGAGTCTGCTGTACCTGCATTATAGCGACTCTCCGCTTTGCAGAGGTGACTTGCGACTCCTGTGATTCTCATGCGCAGGAAGATGTTTTGTTTGTTTGTTTATGAAAAATGCAAAAAATTAAAATGTGAAAATGTGACTGCAAAAGCCAGCCGCTTGGGGGCACTGCAAAAATGTAGACAGCGTGTCAAAAAAAAAGGAAAAAAAAAATAAAAAAGGCTATTGCCAAACAGGAAACTGCTAAGCGCTAGGCATAATCGTAAAGGAAGGAGGAGCAGAGGGCAAGCCGGCCTTGCAAGCGGCGTGCAAACGCAGGCTGCGTGCAGCGTTGCACCACGCTTCGAAATGCCAGCGGTCAAAGCAGGGCAGCGCGCTACGAAGCCGTCAGGAGGGATGTGCCGTTAATTTCCAAAATGTTCGTGCGTTTTTGTAAGAACAAGATTACAGTGACTGAAGAAAGCAAAAAAAGAAAGAAAAAAAAGACAGCATCATTTAAGATTGGCTCCGTGCAGCACAAAATGGAGGGGTCAAAGAAATGTCGCCCTCCGTTTCCCTGTATTGACTGCTGGGGGGTGCAGCAAAGATTCGGAAACTTGGAAAATCTCGACTCAGCTGAAATCATTAACTTATTATATGATAAAAAAAGATCAGTTTGGAGCTGTTGATTGAATGCCATTGGGTCAGATTCCCCGGTGGTATAAAAAAAGTCCAATTAAACAGCAGAGCGACGGGTAGTTTGTAGAGAATCTGCCCACTTAGTCCGATGCAATGAGGTTCTGAGGGTTTGCTGCTTCTTGTTACTCTCCTTTTTTCCCCAAATCAGTGGAATTTGAGGGCATTCAACAGTTCTGCCTTAGGATATCAGGATATAATCCAATGATTTGGGCTGTGCTGAACTACTAGTTTAGAAAATAGTGAGTTTGGGAGTGTCTTTCGAACCAAAAATCCTTCGTTCTTACTCATTCTGTGCCTGAACCTGAAGAATTCCTGTATATTGAAAAAAAAAATGTTTGCTCCTCCGAGTGCGTAGCCTGAGCCATTTGCTGGGCTGATTTCCACTCGCGTGGACGATGATGCTGCATTTAGGAAGTGTGACTGCGGTAATGCCTAGGCTTTAATCTAACCAGCTCAAATAACAACATCAGTGATAACACAGCAGGACAGGCTTCAGCGCCAGCTAGTAACCTGAGCGCCCGGCCGTGGGCTGGAGAGCTGAGACTGCCGTGCATCTTCACTAGCAGCGTTACCTGAGCTAGCTAGGTTAAAGCCAGAATGGGTGTATTTAACGTCCTGCAATTACACCTTCCAATAACACTATCTAGGTCGCCGCAAGGGTCCCGATGTATTTGAATAATGCCCTGATTTTGCAGTGTTCCAATGTCACTTTGAAATAAAATGCAGCAATGATATTTTTGCAGCCCAGTTTATGATTGCTACCGATTCTACTGTTAAGAGGAATGGACATATTAGCATTTAATATAGATAAACAGGCAACATGAATGTATAAAGGCATTATCCCTTACAGATGTTATACATGCCTGAAAGATTAAGTGTGTCATTTTCATACACTCCTGATGATAATATGATATAATAATAATATGATATTAGGCTTTTATCTTAGCCACTGGAGCTTTGGGAACCCATCTGAATTTATCTGTTTCTTGACAATATAACTGTCATTCCCAGATACATTTTGTACCAAGGAGATACATTACGTGGAAATCTGCTCACTTGCTCTCCCTACTCTTTAATTCTTTCACGTGGGATATTGTTCATTTTAGGGGTAATTCTCCCTATCCCTGCATAAATGCACCCTATTGGAGAGCAATACAGAGTGTGCAGGGGAAACTGTCCCTGAACTGTGCTCTGAAATAAGTAGCATTTCTGAATACATTTTTGGTGAAATATCAGGCAAATGGAATTGTAAAGCTGTAGCCCACAGCGTCGCGTGCTTGCTGCTTTCCAAGTGTTGGAGAAAGGCTGCTGTAAGCAAGCAACTGCGCGTGGAGCACTGCTTGTTGCTGCAGAGGGTACAAGATAGCCCTCCTCCTCCTCCTCCTCCTCCGATAGCCTCTTGATCGAGGGCTGTGCAGCAAAACCATTACAGCACCGCTCACTAGTTTAAAAAAAACACAACAAATTCTAGGAGCAGAAAACAGAGGCTAAATTACTATTCTCTAACAACTAGGAAGGCCAATTATGCCTTCTGTTACGTTTTCTTGCTCTGTTTTGGGGGGGGTTTCATTCTGAACGGTAGCACATTTTGAACATGAGCGTGGGACAATCGCTCACCCCTACCCTGGTGTCTCAGCCTCACCTGTAGGCTGGGTCCACGCACGTAGAAGATACACGTTTGGACTCTCACCGGGATAAAGCAAGCATGGAGAAAACCTTCCCTTTCTTGGGTATTTGCTCCAGCATCCAGATTAGCGCATGCAAGAAACTGCATCAAATGTAATCTCTGCAGCTCACAGTGTTAAAAAGAAAATGGTGACCTGGCTCTGCTCTTTCAAAGAGCATTTGTAGACTCCTAAATTGATGTGTGCAGCCCTGGGACCCCAAGCTGACGGAAACACCCAGATTCTGGCTCTGCGGAGCAGGCTGCAGAGATCCCCCTTTCTGATGTTTCCTGCAACCAGGTCTCTGTTGACCGTGTGGGATTTTTCACTCGCCCTTGTGAGGTGTCTAACGCTCTCCAGGCTTTAAATAGAGAAGCAAGGTACCTGAGCCTGGGTATTACCTTCCACTCTGGCAGCCTGAAACCGAACACTTAGATGCTACAGCATCACATTTTTAAGCATCCATAAGCCATTTTTGAGTTGAGACCCGCTTTCTGTTTTTTTCTAAGAATTATTTGGGGTGGGTGCGTTAGGTAAGTTATATTTTTATCCCCTTTAGCAAAAGCAGATGAAGAAGCTGCTTAGTACAGTGGTATTAGGCAGTATTTCATCAGTGTCAAGCAGGCTTGTAGTTGAGTTAGGCCAGGACCTTCGAGTTTTTATTTGAAAAGAGCATCCTTTTCCCTAGCTTAGACAGGCTTGCAGTAATTTTAGTTTTTATTTTGGGTTAAAACAGTACACATCTTTTCTCAGCATGTCTCTCTTGTGTCTCCATTGCGCAGAAGCAGCACTTCTGGTATGGAGGCTGGTTGTGATTGCTGGAGTTAAGTGTTTCACAGCTAAAACAAATGCAAAGGAGATAAGGAACAGCCTGGCTGCGAGCACAACAATGGAAAGCTTTGAGGAATATGACCATTAACGAAGATGGAAACTATAAAAGAGCTATAGTGACTTGGCTAATCCTATGTACTCTGACAGAGTTAAACTTCTCCAGGTTGCTGATAAGATAGGACAGTTTTTCTTTATCTATTGTTTTTTCAATGTTCAAGGCTACTGAAATGCAAAAGTGCCAGATGGCCGTGTAAGCTAAACAATATACAAAATCTTCCTTATATTATCACCAAATGTCCTGGGAGGGGAGGGGAGAGAGAAAGGTTATTTAATCATTAGAAGTCACTTAGCAGCAAATGACATTCAGCTGCCTTTATCAACGTAAAACAAAAGATTGGGGCCTTAGAGCTGTGGGGCCTTTAGTATTACAGGACATGTATTTCATTCGCCTTTAAGTCAGCTGGTGATATCTTGTCCTTGTGTGTAACAGTCACTGAGCTGTGATGCAATGCTAGTAAAAAGAAATTATTTTCTATGTGTACAAAAAAATCACTGTGATTGTACAGCAATGTGTCTGTACGATCTTTCCCCTTGAACACAACCACCTCCTGGGTCATCGATAGCAAAATCCCTTCGTTCTCCTGGGGTTCTGCTACCGTCTGGACGAGAAAACACGGCAGAGATGAGGAGCCCTAGGTTCTGCTTTCAGTCCTGTCACTGGGCCGGTATTTGACCTCTGGAAGTTGTTTCACCTCCATCTTCCCTGCTGTCCTCTCTGTATGTGGTGGCTACAGTCAAGGACTCTAGAGACTCTGGGAAATTCGTCTCGGCCATCTGAGCTGCCACGTTAATGCGACCCTGGGCCTTGGCTAATCGACCCTGGACTAAACACCGCGGTATGGTGCTGCGCTGATGCAGTTATCCCGCTTCTCGGCCTCAGCAGGGCCTCGAGATGGTCTCGTGGCCTCGTGTCGCGCGGAGCAAGGAGCTCTCCTGCCGCGCACCACAGCAACCGGCCGCCTCCGTCTGCCACAGAGCCCTACTGCTGCCATCGTGGGCCCTCGGTGGCCACCCCGGGTCCCTCCAACCCTCCTTCGGGGAGGGCGGAGGCCCCAGCCCACCCCAAACTCCTAGGCTCAAGCCACCAACGCGTTGCTCTCCGTTTCCCCACGCATTTTCTCTGCGTTTCGCTGCTGCTCCCGGTGAAACCAGTAACCTCCAGCCGGGGAGGGTCGGGCCGGGCTGAAGAGCGGCCTCCCGCCCGTCAGCAGGGCGCTGCGCGACGCGGCGGGGCGGCCACGCGCGGGAGCGGCCGCGACCCCCAGCGCGGCG